>CAJFCO010000121.1:280019-291504 GCA_904066015.1 Synergus gifuensis
GTAGGTGACAATAATATACGACTAACAAATTCCGTCTTTGATGTAAAATAAAATCTTATTTTTTATTTTAATTTGTCTATTTTGGGGGTTTAAACCCCCAAAACCCCCCCTTGCACAGGGCCATGTCTTTTCCTCTTGTCATATAAACTTTGTTCAACGCATCTATAATTCCTTATAAAATATAATCTTATAGTAATAGCCTTTCGACAACGTATCTTTCCAACGTATCTCTGACAGTTCGAAAAAGTTTGACAAATTCAAGACTCGAAATTCAAGAGGTGACATTCAAGTATCAAGAAATTCTTGTCTTGTCGTGCATAATTAATGTAAAGTCATTTGCATATATATACATTATACATTATATTAAATTTCATACTGATTTTTCTAACAGCGTAATCGATCATCCCCGCTCAAGTCCTTATTTTCTCTGTGCGTTTTCGGGATGATGGAAGATAGCAAGCGCCAATTCGATGTTACCGTTAATAATGTTGACTTTAATGACAGACGGCTTTGCAAACCCTGGCGAAATTGCCATAGCGGGACCATGTGCACGATCTATCCGTGTTTGCGCCGCACGTAAATATGTAGATAGAGCTCTTTCGCCGCAGGTCATTTCAACGTAAATTAGAAGCTCGCTGACCTATTTTGAAATCCTTTAAACTTGCAAATAGTCCGAAATCCGGATCTGATTACTTCTCTAATAATTTGTAATCATGTTTAGTCAGAGGTTAATCATTTTCAGTCAAACTGAATTCCTACTTCAGTGATATACATATAAAAAATAGCTATGCATAGCAGTTTTTCAAAACTCTGAACTATATTCTTGAAATCGAAATTCTGATATTTCACAGGCTAAAAAGTGAAGCTGCTCTAAAACTTAAGCAAGCAAGACTCTTCAGTTTTATTTCTGTCGTCTCTCTGCGGTCGGCATATTTAAAAAGGCTTTGATCTCAGTAATTTTTACGAGTTTTTCTTCCTCCTCGTGTTCTATTACAGATGCCCAGAATTTCTAAAAGTTACCCGCGGGGCTTCAGTTGGATCGATTTCAAAGTAGTATGAAGTGCAATGCAGTTTGCAGCACGCGTGTATCGTTTATAGGAGTTCCCTAAAATTACCCAGATGCCTTTAACTACTTAACTGCTTAACTAATCGTAGACTCTTGACTGCTGGACTACTATTGAGATCTAGAAATTCTAGATTGCGTAGCATAGAGTAGTGTCATAACTAGGGCCAATAAGTGCGCCACTAAAACTCTCTCAACACAGGTTCCTGCAGTAAGCTTGCTGCTTTTCCAGAGCTTACGATCCAATTTTGGTCTGCGTTTATATATAATGCTCTCTAAATTTAAATTAGTAGGAAATTTCACTGATGAAAATACATACAACCTGAAGTTTCATTAGGGTTTAATTAAATTTATATCGGTAAAGTAATAACTCTAAAAAATGCTGTACATATTTATTAATATATGCTGCTTTTATAAAAAAAATACTTTTGAATATATGTATCTTATGCAAATTTGACGTAATATGATCAATGGTCATCAGATATTTACAGGTCATTATAGACACTACAGATGATATCTCACGTCATTGAATAATTGTCAGCGATCATACATTTCACTGTTTTTTTTTTTACGTTTAAAAGTGATACCTTTGAAATATTATATGGCACACTACATTTGTTTTGATACGGATTAATAATGATAAGATAGTAATTATGATTCTGTTTGTGATCAAATCCAACCTTGGAATGAGCTTTCCTCTTTTATACTATCGTTAATAAGGATAATTCAGAAAAAGCACGTGTCTTGGTTTATCAAGGCTGTGATAAAAATACACACGTCGCAATAGCGATAAATCTGAAGTATTATATTTTTTAATTAATAGTACTTGTTTTCTAGATTTATTTATAGACATTCATTCGCTTCAAGCTCGGATTCAAGTCCATGATTCATTCATTTCCTTTTTAATGAAAGGTTCATGCAAATTTGTGATGACAGAAAATTTTGTATTTTATACGTAAGCATTTGAGAAAGTAAAGTCAAACGTTAAATAAATCTAAATGTTGAGTTACAGAAAAATGCAAGTGCGGTTATTATTAATTATTTGTATTCCGCCTAATGAAATTCGGAATAATTGCTCTCTTTGGAAAGTAATTAATTTAGTTTACAAAGAAAATAGTTAATTTCGGAATGTAGAAAATAATTACTTATGTGTTTACAACGCTCAGTCAGTTTGGTAATAATATTCAAAGTAACATGTGAGCCTCATAATTTTCCATCGTAAACTCTTCAACAATTCGCTTTTGATCAGACTTATATTACTCCTACTTTCTTGAAGATGATTTATAATAAAGCAGAAAAGCAGTAATCACAAAATCAATTTGTTGTCCGTAATTGAAAAATTAAAAAGTCGTTTGCTTCAATATAAAATAAGCTGGACCAATTTAAAAAGTAATTTGTATAACGAATAAAAAAAACTGGTTTAACTAGAAATGTGATCGGAGCAATTAAAAAGTAAAGATGTATTACTTTTTATGTGGAAAAGCAGGAAGGAGATTAAAGTCAATCTTTTAAAGAAGTAGATATACATAATTATAAGTTAGAAGAAATAACAGTTTAATGAATATTTATTTTCTCGTTAAGACAAGAAGATATAATTTCTCTTTGGATGGTGTCAGCACGAACTTCCTGCTGGACTTCAACCATATAAGTTATGTATTAGTTGGGGTCAAAGATGTCTTGATTACATGTGTTTTATTATTATATGATATTGCTGAATGATTGCAAGAGAAAGGCATGCAATTTAATTCAGTAATTCTTCTCTATCTGCATTATAAACTGATGTACGAGTCACAACGACTGTTAAAATTAAATAAGACATAAAATTTAGTCTCTCTATTACCCTTTTCATTTCCTTTCAACAATTTTATTTAATTAAAAAAAAAAAAAAAATCAAACCCTGACCCTTGTGCCCAAAAATAACACCGAAGGTCAAGAGGCTTCATTCCCTCGTTCTTGCAAATGTAAAAGATATCTTACAACCACTTCCCGGTTCAATGAATAATCTTGAAGTACAGGGTTCTTGGTAACTTGTACTTTCCTTACTATTCCCCAGATAGGTGTCAATTTCGTGCCGAAGTTTGGCGAAGCGTGCAAAGAGAAGGGTCCCAATATCGCGTCAGATTCTATGTTTTTCGTCAAGATCGGAAGCTGCCACCTCAACATGTATCACGCATGAATGATTAACCACTAACTCCCTATATACATATAATATACGTTATGTTATGTATATGTAATATATAATTATAGCTGTGCTTCAGCTGTGCCTTCTAGTACTATTTTCTTTCTTCCTCCTTTTAATAAAGGCCTCTCGATTTGAAGGGATCAGATCAGTTACAACATTTTCGATGGGCATCTGCCTTCTTTGCGAAAAGGGTCCTTTCTTTCTTGGGCCCATGTTAAGAAGGTCCCTAAGTCCGCGAAGTCGATCCAACCAATCTCAATGATCACCTGCCAAAGTTCCCACGTCTCGAATGGCATCTTTGCACGTATTATGGGCAGAAGAAGAGATCTTTACGAGCATCGACCTAAGAATCCAGTAACTGTACTGGGTGATCCGAAAAAACTAATAAAAAAAGGATCGAGAAAGATTTCATTGGATTTTGTAAAGATTCAAATGGTTTTCCCGATCTCTTGAAATATTTTGGAATTGTTTGCAATATTCTAATTTTTTGAAATCTGTAGGAATTATTTGAAATCTTTTGAAATTACTTACCACCTCTGAAAACCTTTCGAAATCCTTATAAATCTTTTGAAAAACCTTTTAGTCTTTTGAAATCCTTGTGAATTCTTTTAAATTATTTTTAAATCCCTTGACATCTTTTGAAGTCCCTCAAAATCATTAGAAATTGGTTGAATTTTCTTGAAATTCTCTGCAGTTACTAGAAATCTCCTAAAATCCTTTGAAATCATCTATAATAAGTTAAAATCTGTTTAAATGTTTAAAATCTTAAAATTTGATAATATATTTGGTAATCGGTTTTTGTTAACCATTTTTTTTCTTTTTGTCACCCGTTAGATATATGTAAGGGAGGCACTTGCTAAGTAGCTGTGGAACATCATGGTGTTGAAGGAAAGGGAACTCGTTTTCTTGCATTGTGAGAGTATTTGACAAAGGGTCGCACACGTTCGGACACGTTCCGGACTCCTACTTGTCTTCCATTTTGACATAAAATCTGTGGCTGTGTGCAGAAAGGTTAGTCATTCACGAGTCCCTTCTCTTTTTTAAAAACGGTTCGCCACGTGAATTGCACTGATCCAGTGACACAAAGAAAAATGGGTAACCTTAGTGGCGCATACATAATGCTCACAACTTACTAAATATAGTGCTAGTGAACGCCCGCCCACTACACCTAAAACTCCTATGAAATTGAAAATATCTCTGAAAATCTTATCCTTTCAAAGATAAAATAAGACAACTAGGATTAAAACATTTTGAAAAAACCTAATAATTCTGGAACTCGGAATTAACTTAATAATGCACTAAAAAATTTAAGGAACTTCAGTGTGCTGAATTTTTCTACCATAGAAATATGTGAAACATCTCCGGAAAACTCGATCACGGAACGTTAGATATTTTATGGTGCTTCAATATATATATATATATATTTCATAAGCTTTTTACGGAGCCCTTCGCGCATTCTCGATATCTAAAGTCAGGACAAAGCCACGGAAGATACTTCCGTTAGAGAATACAGATCTCGCAAATCGATCACTGACATGGGGTTGACACTTTGACAGGCTTGAAATGCAGATCAAATCGATTTAAAGCCAGGTTTGGAAGGCTCTTGCAGGTAATGAAAAATGGAATAGAAAATGGAAAGAAATGCCCTCATTCTATAAGATCTGCTTTACTTGATTTTCCCCACATGACACAGTGTCAATTGCCGTCTTCACAACTTTACTCGTATCATGTAGTGTGTAGCCATTCAAGTATAAATAAATGAGGAAATCAATCTCTATTTCGATCTTCTCAATTCTATCTGTAAAAAAATTTTTTTTTAGGATCTTGCAATTTTAAAGTCAAAATAAACAATGTCTAGGAATAATCAATAAGCACAAAGGTGACCTGAGATTATAATTAAATTGCTTCAAGGAGTTATTAATGTTCTCTGAACTTCATCCAAGATTATATATTTTTAGGTATATTATATCCGCTTGGATGTATGGAATGGTTTAAGGTTTCTGGTGCGATCACCAATGTTAAGTAGCGCTTGATTGGTTTTCACTGGTGTACTAAATGGGGTGAATTTTAGCCTTCAAGCTAAGTTTTCACTCTTAAACTAATAATAATTTTAATAAAGTTTTCTGACATAAATTTAAACACAAAATAAACAATGTTTCTGTGGACATATTTTTTTATCACATCTAAATTGAAAATTCGACTTTCGATGCCTTCACAGCAAGACGAAAGTATCAGTTTTAACACTAGGATTAAAAATAAAAGCAGCTGATAGAAACTGCAATTCCCTGATGTGATTCTTCATCTTAAAGTTAACTTCAGTCCTCAGACGTTATCATATGTGTCTTTATGTCTTCAATTTTCTTAAATTTAGATCGGTCAGTGAACTTCACATTCGTTGAAATCATTAACTTTCTCCCCTTGTCACGTAATATACTGGAGTTCAGGAAGGTACATCATTCCTAGAATTTATTAGAATTGGTATAATTTTGATTATGATTGCCTTACTGACATCAATTTTATTATTAATTTGCAAGGTTCACTTCCGTGTGTTAATGACTAGAATTTTCCATTCAAATTAAGTGGAAGTAAATTATCATCCAAAATGAGTGGTGCTATTTTAGGGAGTTTATTAAATGATAAAACTGTTTAAATACGAAAAGAAAAAAGTATATTCACGTCCAGGTTGATCTGGAAAGTAAACGATGCACGGCCGAGTTCCTTTGCATGAATGTTCATTAAGATTCTTACTCGATATTGAATCGAGTACTATGCACGAGATTAAAATTGCGGAGATGTTCGTCGCGATAAAAGAGGAGGATTAAACTTTTCGTTCTCGTTCTTCCTCTTCCTTTTCTTGGATATATAAAATTATAAATCTGCTCCATGTTCCATCCATCTTTCTACATTTACGACTTTATTCTGTCTACATACCTCAAATTAATGTTGTTAAAAATTATTCTTTGTAAGTTTCTCATTTTCTAACGGCTTCAATGAATTTCCTCATTTTTTCATTTATCTAAAAAAAAAAAAAATAATTCTTTATAAAAATGCACCTAAAATAAAGTATAATATGAAATACATATATATATATGAAGTATACGAAACTAATTTAGCGATTTCTCTCTACTTTAAAATGAAATCCGAGAATCGATATTAAATAGGAACAAAGCCGATTTTCCCGTGATTGATGAAACGCCGGATGAATGTGCCGAACTAGGAAATATAGAGGAAATTGCACACGATGCAACGTACAAAAACTGCAAAATGATCAAATATAAGCGGAGCTTTTTGATGGTTAAATCTATAATAAATGGCTTTAGTCGCATTGCAACAAATCACATGTCTGATATTATATTGTGTTGGTACAAAACTAAAAACAGTTGCGAGAAAACTCGATTCTTTGCTTTCTGAAATCTAATGAAACTCACCCAACGAAGATTTTGTGGGTAACACGGTAGCGAGTGAGTTCAGTAGCTCTCATCACTCGAGAAAGAAAAAAATTCTTCACAACGGATTTATTATATTCTCCCTTTTGTTTCTCGTCAACTCGGAATGTTTTATCTTTTTTATTTTACGCATCCATTTTTATTACTATTACTGTTCATTTTTATAAAAAAAAGTGTATGTGTAAAAGTTTTACAAAATGGAATTCAAGGCAAATTCAAAAGAATTTGAGATTAATTTCAAAAAATTAAAATTAATTCCAAACATTTCGAAAACTGTTAGAATTTTTCTCTGAAAAGTACTTCAGATTTTAAAAAAACGTTAATGAAATATTTGGAGAGCTTTGTCCTATCTAAAAGTCGATGACAGTTAAAGAAAATTTCGATAATTAATTTTTTCTGTAGTAGATTTAAAAATCCGAAATTAATGATGAATTTGTCGATATTTACAAATCTTTTATTAGTTTTTTTTCTCGCACGTTTTCCTCTTAAATTTGAGAATCCCTGTTAGGGTCGAACTAGTGGCTACTGAATTACACTTGAGGATTGATGTTTGTTAGACGAAGATGAGATTTTCAGAGGGTCCACACTCGAAATTTAAAGCATTCTGAAGGTGATTCTGTGATGTCATAAGGTACCTGTGAGTTGTGACTAAAAATAGAAAGTGATCTTGAGATAGACTACCTTAAACAGAAAGTTGGGGAACTTTCCAAGAAACAAAAAACGAACAGGTCTCCTCCCTGATACATTATATTCTATAATACTTCCGAAATAGTAGCTTTATTTTTTTTTCCTTCCTTTTCTTTATGGTCCAGTTAATAAGTCGATTCCTTTTTCAGGTACCTAAATGACCTTAAGCTTGTTCGACAACCATCTTCTGTTAAGATCTTATCTTTAGGGCTAAGAAAATATTTTTCAAAATCCGGAATCCCTCGATGTTATCTCTAACTCTATAAACCTTTTTCACTTCACGCTGTGACGATGAAATTCGTGTTTTGGACTATAAAAGATCCTTTAAAAAATTCCATAAGAGATTGACGTAGAAGCTTTATATTTTTGAAAAATATATATTTGTCTAAAGACGTTAAAATTAATTTCATAAATGTAATTACATTATCCTCTTTAATTCAAAAAAATTGTAATTAAGTGAAGGATAGAAATCCTTGGATTGCTCTGCTTCGATTAAAGGTCAGACAAATATTTATATCGTTTCCTCTACTTACGTAACCGGTATCAGAAAGTAGAATTATTAAACTGCAATTATATTATGATAGAGGAAAAAAAACATAACAAGAGATCGACTCATTAATCAAGTGTCTCAATAAAGCAATGTTCATTATCTTGGATCACTCGACATTTCATCGAACGAGGAGTACGAGATGACTGCAGACGTTATGAAGTGACGTGGTTCGATAAATTTATCGTAAGTAATTGCATCAAACCCGTTTCACGTGTCCTGTTACATTAGAAGCCAAACGACTTAATTCTCTTTTCCTTCTAACGAGCCTCCTTTTCTTTACCCTTCCATTAAAAGAATTAGTTTGCCCAGTAAAACGCTCTTGGAGTAAGAACAAAGGTGACCTGAGATCGTGATTAAATTGCTTCAAGGAGTTATTAATGTTCTTTGATTTTCAGCCCAGATTATCAAAATTATTTTTTAGGCAATTCTGAAAAGCATTTAGAGAACGCTCATTACATTTTTATTGATTTCTCTCTTTTGCCCTGCAATATAGGACAGTGAAATAGTAAATTCTAGAAAATTTTTCAATATCATTTTTACTGTACTGTTTTTTACATTCTCATCAGAGAAGGTATTAGATTTGTGTAAAATTTCCCCCCCCCCAGTTTTTGTCAAATGTCCACGTTTTGGGACCCCCTGAACCCGAAAAACATGTTTTTACGAATGTGTCTGTCTGTCTGTCTGTCTGTCTGTCTGTCTGTCTGTCTGTCTGTCTGTCTGTCTGTCTGTCTGTGGCTGTATATTTTGTTTGTGAGCACGATAACTTTCGAAAGAATTGACAGATTGGATTGTCCTTTGGTATACTCTTTAAGTGTCCTAAAATGAAGGTCAAGTTCGTTGGCCAGCCATTTTGGATAAAAATTCAAAAAGTGGGAGCATTTTGAAAAATTTTGAAACCACTTTTTTTTTTTAATCTAGAAATTCTAATGACGCACGTTCGTAGTACTCAAAAAGTCGAACAATTTTTCTTAATGACTTTTTTGGATCAAAACAAAATTGAAAGACTTATAACATTTTGAAAATCCAAAAAAATGAAAGAAAACTTAAATTAGAAGCCAAACAACGCACGATATGAAAAAAAGTCTAAAGATGAAAAATGTTTCTTTTTGAACGCACTATAGGATCCGCATAACAACTTTTTGAATTTCCTTAAAAAATCGAAAATTCAAATTTTGAGCCAAAAAACGCGAGATGCAGAGAAAATGATAAGAAATATAATTATTCGCCTTAAAAAGATCTACAAGTTCTCCTTTGGCCATTTTTCAATAGGATGAGTAGTTTTCGTTTAAATGGTGAAAAATATTGTTAAACAGAGCCGAGCGCGGAGCGCGAGCTTTAAATCAAATATCGAGCGCGAAGCGCGAGTGCCCTGATGAGAATGTGCTCCTTAAGGTCGATAGAACCTTAAGTAAATTAGTTAAATTTTGCATTCAAAGCTGTAATTTAATTTAATTTAATTAAATTTTTAAAAATATAAATTACAAATATACAAAAATAAATTAAAATATAAAAATATAAATTATGTAATTTAATTAAATTAAAAAAAAACATATCTTTAAGCGTCCTGTAAAGCGCAAGCTTCACTAAGGGCACAAGCGCGCGAAGCGCGCAACACGGAGCGCGAAGCGCGACGTGTATATATATCGGAGCGCGAAGCGCGACGATCGAACTATATTCGACCCCCCGCGCGCCGTAGGCGCACTCATTTTTGCGAGCGAAGCGAGCCGCGTGCGAAGCGCGCGATGAGAATGTGCCCGCGAAGCGGGCAGATTTTTTTACATAAGAAATATGCAACTGTTTTAAATAAATGGCATTTACAAAAAATGGACATTTTAAAAATCATTTTTTCCAGGATTAAAATATTCGTTATAGTTTTGAGAATATCTCATAAAAATTTCAGAGTGGACCGTTGGATACTTTTTAATAGACAGCTAGGGTAAGTGTGGGTACTACTGCGGAAAAAAAATCCAGACGACTTTTAAAGATAAAAAATAAGTGTTTGAATAAAAAATTAGTTACACATTAATTCGTGAAGCAATATTTGGTATTTAATTAATAGAATTCAGTCATTAGAAGGTGAAAAGAAATTATATTTACGTGAAAAATACGCTTCTAAAAAAAATGTTCCATGTAGATATTACCAAAGATATTACCCGTACTAATATTTTTGATATTACTGCGGGTTTGCTTGAACTACTGAGCGTCAACTACTGCGGTAACCAGGGTTGTGCACGTAATATACCTTAGGTAAATTACATGAGGTTTTTTACGTAATTTACGTACGTATATTACATCCTGAGTTTTTTACAAAACGTAATATACGTTTTCAAAACGGCGCCAGAGCATCTGATTGGTTGCTTTTAGCGCGCAATATTCAAAACGTGAGGTTATGTTTTTTCTTTCCGTTTTTTCGGTTTTTTCTTATGTCCGCCATCTTTTTTTACATTTAAGACGTTTTTTACGTATATTACATTTTTCACGTATAATACGTCAAAAACCTCGAGTGACGCGTCACTGCACAACCCTGGCAGTAACCCTATTACTACGCTGGTAATACTGCTGTTTTATTTTAAGTGAATTTACCAATAATGTAGGAGATTTAAACCTCGTAATTATGTAAATTAGGCATGACTTAGATATACTAATAAATTTATTAACAATCTCTCTTGCAAATATACTTGCAGATATACTAATAAATCTATTAACAGTCTCTTTTGCAAAGATTCAATACTTTCTATTATCTCAGCTTCTTCTTCTTCTTTTTTCTTTAATCAAAATTCTTCTGGGGCTTTCTTTTTCTCTTCAAGATATTTTATTCTTTGCTGTTACTTTAATAGTTTTTGCTGTTCTTTTTCAAATCTTGAATACTGAAATCTTACATTCTTCTTTTTCCCGGTTGCTCGCACTTTGTTTGGCATAGATTTCTTACTTCCAGGTTTCACCATTTTTTATCACATAGATTAAAAACTTCGTGATTAAAAATTACTTAGGTGAAAGACACACTGCGACACTGACAGGCATTATCACGGGCGAGTAAAGTTAGTTTTGAGGTTATGGTATAACGCCTGGAAAGCCGCAGTAGAACATGCAACAAGGCAAATCGTGTGCCAAATACTGATTTGGTAAAAAAAATATAAAAATACGTATTTCTTCTCTTTTAGCATGCATTTTGAGAAAAATCATATATTTTCTTTATTACTTAAAATATTGCAATAAATATTCAGTTTCCCGAAACGAAATTGGAAGTAGTTTTTCAGAACGTATTCATGACCCGCCCACAAATCGAAGCAGTAAAACTATCACATAATAATTTTCTGAATTATTTCAAAGCATTATATACATTAAAAACATTCTAAATCATTACTTATCTTTGGAACCGCAATATTCAGAGCATCCACAGTAATACCCACACTTACCCTAGTTGTTTACAGTCGGGTCAGCTTCAAGCGCTGATAGCGCACCGTCCACTGTAAGTGTTCGCCGCCGCGCGCGCCGTGCCAGATAGAAAATGAAATTATACTCTATAAATTCCATAACGGTAGACGAAGGGAAAGAAA
>CAJFCO010000121.1:291904-394016 GCA_904066015.1 Synergus gifuensis
GTGTGTGAGGGAAGCTGTTTACGGTTTTCGATTGAGATTGGGGGAGAAGAAAAGGGAAGAAAGACAGAAGGAAAAATAAAAAGCAAGAGAGAAAAAGAAGATACTAAAAGGATCAGAAGAGGACAAAAGAGAGTGAGAGAGAAACTTGTTTCTTCTATCATGTGCTTTGCAAGGAGAATAACATCTCGTATCCCTTTTGCTTTCTTTATTCTTTCTCTCTCCTTTTTTTTTTAATTTTTATCCTTTCATTTATTTTCTCCCTTGGTCCCTCCCTCTCTTAGTCATTATTCTTTTTCTTTTATCCTTTCTCTTTCTATCTTTCAGCATCTTAGTTAAACCTAGGGTTCTGCACAGGTGGTTTTGTTATGTGGAAAGAGTAATTTGAAAGTTATAAAAATGATATTAATCAAGTTTCGCGATTCGAGATTTTAAGGGCATGTGGTAAATAAAATTAAATTTAAAAGAATTTCGTAGGATTTTAAATCTTTTTTGGGATTTTAAAAGATTCCAAGGGGACTCAGAGAATTTAAAAGATTTCAAGTGATATCTAGAAAAAAAGAAAACTTTGGAGAGAAAAGAAAATGATTTCAATGGATTTCGAAAATTTCAAAGGATTTCAAAACATTTTTGGGAATTCAACGGATTTATAGAGAACTTTTTGGAATAAATGAAATTAAATAAAATGTTAAGAGATTGGAGAAATTTTTACGGATTTCAGAGGATTTAATTCATTTTTAAAGGAATTTTAAAAGTTATTAAAAGATTTCAAGATAACGAGATTTGAATATTATATTTTACTATATTTTACTTTATGCAAACGCTTCAAAAAATTGTGCAACATAAGGGGAGGGGGGGGAGCTTCCAAACGACAAAATATTCTCTATGCTTTCCCAAAATTTCATCGCTTTATTATAATAAATTTAAAATGTTGATCAAGAAAGAAATAAAAATTGGAAAGTGTTAGTTATCCGGATTTGAAATTTAAAGGTTGGAAACGTTCGCAATTTGAAAATTATTGAAATATTGAATAATTGATGCTTATTCGAGAAATAACAGTAAAATATTTATTTAGTGAGTAGTGGCTAGTTTCTTCCAAGGTTTCAAGGTTTCAAGGATAAATATTCTGAGTAAAGTTTATTGCTTGGTAAGTAGTGGAAATATCCAGGACCTCAGAATGGTAAGCAAGGGCAGAAGAAGGATAATGAGAAAAGGGAGAAAAGGGGGGGAAAAGGGAGAAATTGCAGGCGGGAGGACCTGTTTCCTCCCTTTCTTCTTTTTCACTCTATTCTGCATCTTCCATCCTGCATCACTATCTTCCTCTCAGTTTCGTTATCCTTATTTCTCAAGCATCTTGAGTGTTTAAGCTGTCTCTTTTGCTCAGAGGTTGCCCTTTTTTAAGAGGCCTTTGGGGAAGATGCTGGATGAGTCTCTCGGTCACGTCGTAGGCCTTCGACGTCTCACGTCAAGGCTCTTCATGACATCAGCATTGAAAACACAATAGATAATAGAAAATATAAATAGGCTCCAGGAGGTTCGAATCAACATACCGAAAATGTCATAGTACACTTAGCAACCACAGCAGTACTGTTAGAATGGGACGCACAAAGGGAGCCTATTTTCATGTCCCGAGGGATGTAACCAAATACGGCTTTGTGAAAAACTGAGTCTTGACGAAAATATTACAGCAAGGTAAATCGCTTGGGGAAAAATAAGCTACGATGCTTAGTAAAATTAAAATGAATTCGAAATTAAATATTTTTTTGCTCTGTATGCAGTTTTATATTTGCAAAAAGATTAGCACTACAGAGTGAAAAAATACCTTAAAAAGAATTCGTCAAAAATATTACGAAAATGTTTTTTTTTTCTGAATAGAAATTTCGCAAGCTTTTAAAGTTCATAAAGAGATTTAAAATTAAAAACATTTCAATTATTATTGCGGAACATGGCTGAAATGATTTGTGTTAAAAATTATGAAAATAAAGCTTTAAAATTATTAAAGCCTCACATAAAAGATTATTATTATTATTATTTTTAAGTTTTGTAGGCTGGGGGTTGAAATACTGAAGACATTTCTTTTTCATTTATCTAATTTGCCTATTTTTAATTGAAGATTCCGAAGAGGACGAATTCTACGAATGTTCGAGTGAGAAACCAGTTCGTGGTGAAGAGGACGAGACTCAACAAAAAGCAACAAAAGAAAACATTTGTTATGGAATAGAGTAATAGACCAGTGGGGAGATTAGCAAAGCATGCCACTTTTCGATTAGTGCAGACTGAAGATCCTATATACCTGCCAGTGATTCAAGATCCATCAGTTTTAAAAACTGAAGATCAATTGAAAGAGGATGCTTTCTGACATGGAGTCCTTTAAAGTAATTCTTTTTTATTAAATTAATTTAACAAATAATTTATAATTACAGTCAAGGACTTTTTAAGGGTGTTGGAGCCAAATTCTAATAAAAAAATTCGATTTCTTCATTTCACTCAACAAATATTAAAATTGGATTTTTTCCCTCTGTAGAATTAATCAATTTTTAACTAGAATTATGCGTACAGAGCTAGAAAATATCTAATTCAAATATTTTGTAAGTAAAATGAAAATAATGAATTTTGAAATCAGATTTTGAATTCTTCGTTTTATGCAAGAAGTATCAAAATTAAATATTTTTTCGCTCCGTGTGCAGTTTTATATTTGAAAAAAGATTAGCGCTACAGAGCGAAAAAAATATTTATCTATAATTTTCGTTGAGTAAAATGGAAAATGGAATTTTGAGCTTAACACTCGAGTCCAACGCCCTTAAAAAGAATTCGTCAAAAATATTACGAAAATGTTTTTTTTTCTGAATAGAAATTTCGCAAGCGTTTAAAGTTCATAAAGAGATTCAAATTTAAAAACATTAAAATTATTATTACGTAACATGTCTTTCAAAAAAAAAAACAGAAAAGTTTTCCAAAAGTATGCACACATATTTTCCCATTTTCTTTGTTAAAAAAATATATCAAGTATAAAACTAAATTTTTACAATGTGACTATTTTACGATAAGAATTTTGCCAAGAATGTTGAGGCTTGTTTTCCAAATTAGATATAAGCACAATAAAAATATATGTTTTCAACATTTATTTTATGTTTGGAATTTTTTGTATTACAGCTGCAGAAGCAGTAATGCGTTGGATTTGATAATCAGAGCTGAAAAATCAGGATTTGAAGCTCTTTCCATAACTGTTGATTCTCCAATATCAATGAAGGGCAGAAAATTTGTGAGATGTATGGATCTGGAGCTGGATCATGGTTTCAACACTCTTTAAGGCTTTGCAAATTGGAAGAAAATATTTCGATCAATTCTTAACATAATACAAAAATTAAAAGTGTTAATATAATTAATGTTAATATTAGTATTATTTTTATATTAGTATAAATTAGTATTAGTATTAATATTAATTAGATTTATTTTATACGAGCTTGAAATTATAGAACTTTGTTATCTCAATGTATGTAATGAAGTGTCTACAATAAAAAATACAAAATACTCCAAATTAATGAGGGTTATTATTTGCGGATCCCTTTCTTTAGATTTAATTTAGATCTAAATTTTAAATTTAGATGACACTTTTGTGTCGGTAACAGGAAGCCTATTTTATCTATTTATTTATTTATCAAATTTGAAGAGCTCTTCAAACATTCTACTCTCCTGATCTAATTTTCTGATTTTTGGCCAGAAAATGGTCTCTGCTAGGGATTGAACTCGAATAAACACGAAAATTTAGCCTGGTGTATCAGGAGAACATAATGTGCGAAGAGGTGTCACGATTTTGAACACGACTGCGCATGCGCTATGCTTGACATGAATTTAATTTTTGTAGTATTATAATACGAATACTTCCTCGCACATTCTATTCTCCTGTTATTATTGCCTGGAATTTGCGCCCCAACCTTAGCATTAACATTGGATAAACACGAATTTTCGTTCCGATGTATCAGGCGAACATGAGTACTAAGGAGGTAACAAGTCGCTCATTCTACTACGCATGCGCAAAATTTAAATTTGATTTGCTAGCATTTTGATACGAATACTTCCTTGCGCATTCTATTCTCCTGTTATCATCGCCTGAAATTTGCGTCTCAAAACCTGAGCCTGACATCGAATAAAGTCGAATTTTCATTCAGATGTATCGGGCGAACATGAGTACAAAGGAGGTAATCCGCCGCTCATTCTACTGCGCATGCGCAAAATTTAAATTTGACTTGCTAGGATTTTGATACGAATACTTCCTCGCACATTCTATTCTCCTGTTATTATCGCCTGAAATTTGCGTCTCAACCTGAGCCTGACATCGCATAAAGTCGAATAAACAAGAATTTTCGTTCAGATGTATAAGGCGAACATGAGTACCAAGGAGGTAACACGTCGCAAATTTTACTGCGCATGGGCAAAATTTAAATTTGAAAAAAGCTATAGCCAAACATTAAGAATTCTAATTTTAATTTAGATTTTATAGGAGTTATGTATCTATTTGTGTCAACAACAGTCAAAAGGGTTTTTTTTTAACTTCTATGTTTTCTTTTAAGTTACTTATGTACAGATGAGGAAAAAATAAATACACACAAGCTTAAGTACAAAATGTTGTTTATTTATCCTTGGTAACAAAAATAACATGAATAAATTCCATACATTTGGTAGAATTTAAGTATAAAAAACCTCCATTGACGAGTCATTAAACAATCCTGCTCTCAACCTCTCAACTCTCGCAAAGCATACAGCATATATAGTCTGGAAAAAATTTAATAGCGTTATGAGAAAGTTATTTGATAATGTTGCAACTTTGACTTCAAGTTCCAATTTTTATATTATCGATAAATCGTTGTTGAAGAGGTAATTACTTCAGATGTCAATCCTTATCATTTTAATTTAATATTTATTTGTTTAGCTAAAGAAGTTAAGAAATTTCACAAATATAAATATTAAAAAATAATTTCTGATGCTCCTTATTAAATATAAAATATTCTCTAAATTTAAAGTTAAAATATGTAACATAATTAAGAAGATAAAAACGTTTCAATATCAGTCGATGGTACTGAAAAATCTGACTAAGTAGTTGTTCAAAAAAATTTTACGTGTTTCAAAGAATGCACAAAAATGAAATTCTAGAGAATTTAAAAGAATTAGTAATATATGTATAGTACATATATTAAGGGTGTTGGAGACAATTTCTAATCTAAAAATTCGATTTCTTCATTTTACTCAACAAATATTAAATTTGGAATTTTTTCCCTCTGTAGAATTAAACAATTTTTAAGTAGAATTATGCCTACAGAGCGAGAAAATATTTAATTCAAATATTTTTTAAGTAAAATGAAAATATTTAATTTTGAAGTTAGATTTTAAATTCTTTGTCTTATGCAAAAAGTATCGAAATTAAATATTTTATTTTCCACAGCAATGGGAGGAAATACTGTTTCTGTACTAGTTTTAAATATAGTACGACTTTACAAATTACCATTGAGAGTTGCAAAAGTTAATATCTTTAATAGCAAATTGACTTTAAAAATAAGTGATACCTATACAATAAATAAAAAGTAAAACTATAATTACAAAGATTGGTAGCTTAAATAATATAATTTGAAAAATAGTTTAGAGAAATTCGAGAGAAATTACCATTCCCAAGTGCGAAATCACATACGGCCCAGCATTGATCCAGAGTCGGTAAAAACTTAGCCGAAGCTCAGCTGCCATCATCGCACCAATGATGGAATGATCACTATGGCCTGCACTTGGCTGCCATTGTCGGCCCAACACTGGCTACCACTCTTGGCCCGAAATCAGCATATGTTAATGGCCCATTACACTGAAAAATTACAATAAAAAATATAAATAAATGTTATTAATTAAGAACATGATTTATTCGTAGATATATTATGGATATCTCAAATTCTTTTACAATGCCTTAAAATCCGAGTTAAAATCTCTTAAAATTTCATAAAATCTTTAAAAATTCACAAAATCTTTTAAAAATCAGAAAAAATTCTTGATATCCCTAAAATTTTGACGATAACTTTCAAAATCATTTTAAATTCTATTAAAAATAAACTACGATGCTCAGGTTGATCTCGCTGAGCAAACTCAATTGTGCGTTCAAAGAGAATGTTTTGGGGTCAAGGGAAATTTGTCAAGTGGGGGAAGGCACTGTTTTTTTAGAGGGGATATTTTCAAATATTTAAATTTGGATGTTACATTTTTAAAAATAGATATGTAATTGACATAAATAGAGATTCTTCTCCATAGAAACCAAAAGTAAACAATTATTTCGAGGGATTTTATAGAATTTCTAGAGATCTAAAAGATTGAAATATCTAATATGAATATCTAATCAATTAAATATAAATATCTAATCAATTCCTGATTTGTGATGAAAAATCGATATACTTGTTTTTTCTCTAAATCTCTTGCATGTAATTTAGTTTTAGTTCACATTTGACTTACATCCGGTAAATTTTTCCTTCCGTCTCATTTTTTATATCTGTCCCTCATGTCAACTAAATTTCTCCGATATCCGACACCGGTAATACGAGGCCCTTCAAGAGTCACAATTTCCTTGGGGTGCCTTCAGTAGAGCACGGAACAATCTAATGTTAAAAGGACTCATTGTTAAAATTTTTAGGGCAAGCGAAATAATGTATTACCCTTTCCTTTTAGGGTAGATTTAAAGAATATAAATCGTGATAAGATCGGATTTCCATTCTCCACTAAAAGTCGGTAATAACCAGTTGGAGAACACGTCAATCGTTCTAAAATCCATTTCGAAAAGTTATCATACGCTTTTATTGAACTTTCTTCTTTTAACCCTCTCTTCCTTTTAACGATCGTTTTATATTACATTTCGAAAGTGATCTCCCAGAAAAAGGTATTCAGGAATTCTCCTCTTCCTTCGAAAGATTCGGTGAATGTCTCAAAATTATTCTAGAAAAATGTTTACCGAGAGTCTTTTGTATTTGTAATTTTGTAATTTTACAAGTCGTTTCATCGTCTAAAGATTGAAAGGAATTCATTAAACGCCTTTATTAATGCTGTACTATATATTCTTTTTTTCAAAACTTTCTTTTTTTTTTTCATCAAAACAAAGTTTAAAGGAAGAATGTCAGCAATCAAGATTTGAATACCGATGTCAAGTGAATTGCATATTAGCATGAACTGGCACTTATTATAAATTATGATCAACTCAGAAAAGCATCGTGAATGGAAAGCCAAGAAATATTATTCCCGACAGAGTGTCCAATCGATTGCATTAAATTAAGCCGGATTATCAATCTCAATTCGTATTACGGATCGTGATTCTAATTTGCAGACTTATAAGCTGCAGCGGTGAATTCAGTAATGATTTCACCATCGCGACGAACTATTAAAATTTGTGTACCTACTCTCGCTTAAGCGTCGAGTTAGAGAGAGAAAACTTACGCAACAATTCTTTCAGGACGTCAGCAAATGTGGCTTCAGGTTCAGAGGCTATAATTTGGTTAAGTTGGACCCAATTCATACAATATGAATTATGTGATTTTACAAAGGTGTATTTTTACCAGTTTCCAAGATTCTGAAAGATTTCAAAATATATTTCAGGAGATTAAAAGAATTTATTGAGAGAAAAAAAGAGATTTAGTAAGAATTCACAGAATTTCAAAAGATTTAAATCAATTAAAAATTTTTTAATGCGTCTCAACTGTCTCAAGTGATTTCTGAGCGACTACAAGTTATTGCAGTGAATTTTGGCTGAATGTGATTTGCATTCCATTGGTTGGATTGATTCTTGCAGTATGACACGTGTTTGACATTTTAAACGTCAGAGATTTGATTTCGATTTAATTTCACAAGATTACAATACATTTTATAGGGTTTCAAGAGACTATAAGGGATTTCTTCTAAAATTGAAACATTGGAAAATCTACCGAGAATCAGTGAAAAAATCACTGAAATTTTCAATAATCGTCACTAAACTACTGAAAATCGCAGTGACTTTTTACTGACTTTTCACTGATTCAAGTTTAGAGTGTAAACTTTCTGGAATTATTTAAATATCCTCTTAAATTTCTGAAATTACTTGAAATTCCTTAAAACCACTTAAAATTCTTCAAAATTCTTTCAATTTCTTTAAATCTCTTAAAACCCTTTGATATTCTTTAAAATCATTCAAAATATCTTCCAATCTTGTGAAATCTCGTAAGAATCCTTAAACTCTTTGAAGTTTTTTGAAATAAGTTAAAATTTTTTTTAAATCTTTTAAAATCTTTGACATTTAAAACGTCAAACGTGTCATGTCAATTGTCATTTTGCGAGAATTTAAGAACAATGGAGAATTGGGAAAATGGGAAAGTCATATAATTTTCATAAAGTCATATAATATTCCTCCTGGAATGGCTGTTAAAGTAAATTAATATGCTCGTAAATAAAGCATACTAATTAACCCTGAAGAGTCGAGAAAATAAAATAAAATGAAAGGAAAGAAGGGACATAAAAAAACAATAAAAAAAACGAGAGGATAAGTGAAAAATAATTTGGTAGCCTTCTCGAGGACATTAAACTTTTTACTAAAGATTTTTTTCGACCTCTGTTCCTCTTCATTTGGAGGCTTCAATGCCAGCAGAAAATAATGAAACCGTGGCTCGCATAACCGCAGGTACTTAGGCACAGGAGCTAGTAATATCCCAGCTTTTTTACATACTTTTTATTTTCTTAACCTTTTCGTTCCTTTTTATCACATTTCGCAGACTGCACAGTGCACAGGAGCCCTGTATCTTTTTTCGGCAATTTCGTGCTGAGCGTGACAGCGAGGCAGATAGCTATATATACGCCATATGCGGTGCACGAATAGTATATACCTTACGGTTACGGGGTCCGACGGTGAACCGTATTTATCTTTTTTCTTGAACGACGACATTTATGGGGCATTACGAACTTTATGCTCGAAACTTTCGGCGTTGAATTATCTCGGGAGCACGTACCGAAAGGGGAAAAAGAGATAGAGAAGAGAGGAATGAGAGAAGGATGAACGGTAAGGGAAGAAGGAAGAAGGTAGAAAAGAGGACCGGAAGATGTTTATCCCGATTCTTTTCGGTGGTTTTCCTTTGTGTTGTATGTATTGTGTATCGCATGACTTCTATTGGCCGGTTCAAAGGAGATGGCCCACAAAAAGCGCTTATCGCAAGCACCGTCCATAATGCTGACAATACTGTGCTCCATGCGCGATTGTATCGAGAGGTGTCATAAATATCGAGAACGGGGAGCTTTTATAGCTTGCGATCTCGCACTATTTTTTTTTTTAATGGGAAATGAATAATAATAATAATAAAACTGGTATCTACTATCACCCTAGGGTGATTCTTATTTACTCTTGGTGGATTCTTGTTCCGAATTTCTTCCATCTCACCCACCCACACACCCTTATTTTTTGTTGGAATGACCAAAAAGATAGTCTCCAACAATTTTGAACGGAATTGGTTAATATTAACATCTGCCGCAAAGCAAAATAGTCAAATTCTTATAAGAATGCATGAAAGTCAAAATTTCGAAAAATTTGACGAAAGCATAGAAAACACGAATTTTTGAGTATTTGAGCCACTTTGGATTTTTCAAAATTTTGCATGCAATACGAAATATATTTCTTTAGAATAATATATAGCCTTTCAGTTGACACATGAAAAGTTGTCATCGAGAAACAATGAAATAATGAGTTTTAAACAAAAATTGGGCGGCCAACTTTGAATTTTTTGAAAATTTTGAGTTTTCATTGTCATCACGTGCTTTCTAATAAATAAATCTGCCTCTTATATGAATTTTACGAGATTCTGTTATATTAATTGCGGAAATTGTAATTTTGGTTCAAAAAGGATGCACGATTTTGTAAATTTTGAAAAAAAAATTTCCCTTTAGATATATTTTTTCAACATAGACTAAAGATCATAATTGCACCTGCATTTGAAAAACTTTGAGTGCTTTAGGGCAGATGTTAATAGTAACCGATTTCGCTATAATTCTGTTGGTCATTCCAACCAAAAAGGGGATGAATTGAATGCAATTTTTCGTTGGAATTTTTTCCTTGTTCGAGACACAAACCACAAACCAATTTTGTGCCCCGAACATTAGCTTCGATTTTTCCAATCGATCATATACGGATGTTTCAAATTGAAATTGATTTTGAAAAAGGATGATCATCATTTTATTGCAAAAATCGTTTCTTCTTTTGCACTTTTCTCCAAAGCTTTTATTTCCGGAATCTCCTCTGAGAAATCTTTTTGACATTAAAGGCGAAAAGTAAGTAGGAGATGCCTTTTATCTGAAAATTTCGCTTTTCATGAGTCTCTCTTGCAGAAAAGCCATTGTGTCGGCGACTATCTGGTACCCGTCGTCCATCAGGATTAAGATTTATAATTTTCTATGAGGTATTTGACCTCAGTCTCCTAAGCTTGAGACAGCCCACAAAATTGCTAATGGTTGCTTCTGTGTCAAAGTATAATTGAGTACGTAGGCGTAACGAGGGTATTAAAGCCCTGCTATCGTTATTATCTACCAGTACACCCTAGAGACAAGTCCATAGTCTATAATTCATTGATGACAATTAGCTTCTTGGAAATCCTTAAACTGATTGGCGTGAAAATACAAGTCAATGGGAAAGTGACTTTTGCTCAGCAGGACACACGTTCCTTAACTCTTACCTTCAATTCTCCGCCTTCTTTTAAATCTTCATTCTTCAAATTATAAGGGTAATGATTTGCGGTTACATTAGGGGCGGTACCAATTCTACCAAAGTACATTCTAAATTCTAAATTCTGCTTTACGCTAAGTTTTGTTGTATAAAAGTTAAATTGTTAGGGATTAAAGAATTTGAATGATCAGTACTTTGGTCGAAAGAGAGAGAAAGAGAGGGAGTTTCCAAATGAAACGAATTCTCAGGGTCGTTATATGATCCAAAAGAAAGACGCTTGATCTCGAGGGAGTTATTATGAAACGAACTAATATTCGAGAGCCCTAAGTAATTTTCTTCACTGCTGCTCGCACAGGTAACATTAATCAGAACGAAGGAAATTAGGAGCTTGGTTTCAACTGAAGGGTCTTTAGAAGTCTGATTCTCATATCGTGTGGGACTAGTTCGAAGTGGTTATGCCTTGGTTTTCATTTTCATACCTGTAAACTCTGTCTAGACGTTCCATTATACCATTATATCCTGTATTCGAAACCCTCCATAAACGAGTAAACGTGTAAATCGAGAATAGATCGGTTCCTGAAGGCTGTCTGCTTTTAAGAGATAACGAAGTTTTCTGCCCTCTTACAGAGAGCTATCTCTGCGTACCTACATGCATCCTGACATTACGCAGAAACCTCTATAACATACAACATATACCTGTGCACTATACAGATTATCTATGTTGTGGAAAATTCTTTCCATCCAATAAATTGCACTCGCGAATCAGAATGAGTCTTGGTTCAATTACTTCAATTCTGTGCGGATAATGAAAACGTGATTGGAATCGTTCTATGGCTTTCAAGAAATGTTCTATGATTTGTGTGTTCATGAAAGGAAAATATTGGGGTGAGATTATGTGATTTCTGACCCTTCCAAATTGGACAGTATAGCTTAGACTTAAATATCCAAAATGGATATTTAAGATATTTAGATATTTAGATATTTAGACACATTTCGACAACTGTATATAGTCTATACAACTCTAAATTTTTAAGTCATTGATGCGCATTTTACAAATTTTGTCAAACAAGGAAAAGCAATACGATCTAAAAAGATACATAAGTGACATTTTTATGAAAAATGAGTTTTTGGTATCACTGGATTCGTAAAAGAAAGCTGCATCTATCTAGAGAAGTAAAAATTATTAATTATTAATATTTATTGCAAAAAACGATTGTTTAAAAATGAGGAAAGTCGAAAAAGTTGAAAAATACAACAGAAAAAGATCTCAAAGTACTTTGCGTGTCCCAAAATTTGATCATAGCATCCTAATACGTCATCATCATACAATTGAAAAAGAACCGAAAGTACTTTGTGACTTTCTTGCGTTGTAAAAGTGACCGAGTGCGGAGCGCATTTACAACAGAAAAGAAGCGCTTGCCCATGCCCGCGCTCATGCTTTTGCCTTTGCGTTCTTCTTGCGTTGTATTTTCGACTTTTCGCAACTAAGTCCATTTTCTCATATAAATTGTTTAAAAAATCAATTTTTGACTGCAAAATATGAAAGAGCACATTTTTTTTACCTTAATAGTGTATTTAAACTATTTAAAATTTTATTCCATATTAGCGTTCTTTGGGCAAACAGTTATTCTCGATTTTCTCAGTTCGAATGAAATTGGACTTATGTATCTTTTTAGATTGTACGGCAGAATAAGAACGTAAATTTCTCTACTTTTGTAAGCAAACTAATTTTAAAGTGAGCTTATTATTTTAAATTTAATTCATTTCCCCTTTGTTTTCATTCGTTGCTTATACATCCTTTTTAGAAAAGGATTCTCTTTGTAGGACAAAGGTTTCTTCAATTTCCAAGTGCATTTAATATGCTAAAAGGTTACTGTATTTTTAGATGAAGGAATGCTTAACTACACTGGAATGAAATTAAATTTCTCTTTTATTTCCGTTCTTTTTAAAAATGAAGGAATTTTAGCTAACTCGACAAAACTCCATTTTCATATTTTAATTAAAATCAACTGTAATAAGTAATAAACTCTAAGAGACTGATGAATGCAGAATTATAAAATTAAGTTTGAAAATTAAAAGTAATATTATAATAAACAGAAGCAATTTCAATAAAAATTTCTCGATTTAAAAATTTTTTACGTTGGATTATCAATGGGGGATCGAAGCAGGTGTATATTTAACAATCTTTTGTTAACAGAAGTGCAGGCAAAATAAATGAAATCCCTAGCGTTTGGTTGTCTCATTTACAGCACTCGTACACGTTCCTATTTTTTTTTTTTTATCTTTTTTTTGTCATTCATATGGAAAAGTGTTAACCGTATCGTGTTACGAGGGCACAAAAGTACCAAGTGTATCGTCGCGCTCGAAAAACTACGTCGGATTTTATCCGCTTTTATTAAACCCACGTTTGAAATATGGCACATAGTGGCTTAAAGATAGAACGATACGACGAACTGCGCAGTTTTTTTCTCCATTCATATAAATTTATATAAATTACAGTTTCGGATACGGAGCCAAAAACAAAGACATCGATTTTAATTCACGAGCGATCCGTGACCCAACTTCCGATCATGAAACGCCACTTTTTTTTGTACTGGACAAAAAGTCATGTAATTGGATGCAAGAGTAGTTGTATTGAAAGGCGAACCTCGCATTAATTAGAGCATTTTATTGCCTTTAGCGCAGCTCAAATGTCTTTTGCAATTAAAAAAATTAAACACGAGTCGTGTTGGAGAGACTTAAAAAAAAGCTTCAATCGGCAATTTGTAATTTCAGAAGAGAAAAAATATGATTTCAATTAAGTTCGAATTAGATTTTTTCAAATAAACGTCAACTTTTATTGTTTAAAGATGAAAAGAGGTTTTGACAATATCAACTATATTTCTCTCCAAGTTTCCGGACTCTGTTTTGGTTTCCTAATTTGGTTTTCACTTAGGTACTAGATATGTAACTTATTTAGCTTTTTGTTGTGCAAACTAACTGAAAACTCATTTTCAGTACAAAGTCTCTAAATCCAATTACACGCTTTTCAAAGTCTTCCAATCCAATTATCCGCTTTTAAAAGTAAATTCAGCTTTTTTAGTGCCCATAAGGTTTGAATGTAAAGGAAGGAAATTGAAAATTTTAAAATGGAATGAGGTATCGATCAATGCCACCTTCCAACCCTTTTTCCTTTAGCTCTTATATCTTTCCTTTGCAAGGCTTGGATAGACGTTTGATCTTCTTTTTAAGAGGGTCGATGGTGCAAGAGGTTGTGCGAACTCGCATATACTTATTACCTTTAATCGATCACTTCTTCAAAGTGCTCTTACACTCAGTGACCCATTTACTCGTTATTTTATTTCTGTCACCCAACATCAAACGTCAAACATCCATTCTGTGCCCTGGATTGGTATTAGTTTTTTTTTTTTTTGTTTTTTTTTTTTTGCAGATTGAGACACCTTGCCTGGACTTCATTAGGGCAAAATTAATTAGACATCTTAATAATTATCAATGAGGAAACTGTAGACGGCGAACGAAAAAGTTCTTCAGAATTAAGTGATCAATTTATCTAGATAATTTTTCTCTGTACTTTCATAATTGTAAAATTATAAAGTAAATCTGATGAAATACGTATGTATGTATGTATCATTATTTGTAAAGTGATACCTCGGGAATTTTTATTTATTATTTTAGCGGCCAGTTTGATTAGTGAAAACGAGTAAAAAAAGAAAAGATAAAAGTAAAAACTAGAACATCTAAGTTACAACTAACCGTGAAGAAGAGGTACGCTCATAAAATTTATTATTACAGAGGCTCGTGATTGTAGCTTCACGTACATATTATATTTGCTAGTATGTACTTGTGTAATACAGCACAGGGATGAAATAAATCCAGCAACTCTGTCTCTTTATTATGCGAGCGAAATAAATTTCTTAAGTACCGAGACAACGTCTTTCACGTAAAAGTTGCCAGCTTATTTTTCATGTCGGCTTTTACTCCGGCGCAAGTTCTTTCCTCTTGTTCAATATGTATTTTTTATCTCACAAATAATACATACTGCCTCTTTCACTAAATTCGCCGGCGAAACTCTAACAATTCTCGTTGAAGTGGCTTTACAAAGAAAATGTGAAATCGTCAAGAATTTTTCATATTAATGGAAAATGTGTACCTAATAAATTGCTTCTCTAAGTTCAGCAACTTTGGCAGCAGAGGCGAGATTAAGTGGAAGATTAATTTCGAATTTGTACGCACATATTTCTCGTTAATTGCGAGAAGTGTTTTTAAAAAGTACACTATCCATTTCGTACAATAATATATAATTTCCAGTAAGTTAGATCTGCACTGACTCGAAAACAATTCAAACTCGTTTTCAGTGCAAACGATAAATTCCGTAGTCTCTGACCTGTATCTTCCTCGCGACTTAATCAGGATGATAAAAGGACATCTTGAACTTTTATTCCGGAGATGTGCCAAAATAATTCGATAAGGTTTTTTTTACGCGAAAGTCCTCGCGAAACGAAATAAGAAACTTGTGAATGTACTTAGATCTTACTCGCTAATTTTTACACTTTTTTTGGCACTTTGCCCGACACGTCGCAAATCTTCAGATACTTTATCTTGTGCTCTTAAATTTCTTCTATTATTAAACAGAAACACATTCCAGAAAAAAGTAGAAATACAAGAATTGAATATAAAATATCAATACCAAAGTAGTTAATTAATTAAAAATTGAAAAACTTTAATCGAAAAAAATCATTATATTAAATTTACCTTTTTGTTTGTTTCAATATTTAGCATAGTTTATTAAATTCTCTCTATAATTAAAATTTAATTTAATTTTCATAAAAATACAGAAAATTCTTCACATTCTGGAGGGAATTAGATTCGCGTGTTGCTAAATTATTTTATGCTGGAAGAGCTTTGTAAATTAATTACTCATACATATTTTACACTCAAGGGGTTTCTAAATATTTATATTATATATATTTAGCTAGCTGCAAGCTAACATTACTGTATATGAAAAATCTTATACCCTTGTCTATGTAAATAAACATCAAGCTTTCATCAACAGCCATGAGCTATCAAATATAGTGAGGCCGATATATTAAATATTATTACCTTGATGACCTAAAAATTTTCACAAAAGGAAAAGAATAAGAGCTAAATGCGGTTGAAGGCTCGAAATTTTATTGCCGTGAATTATACGCGTACTTAATGTTGCTTTTACGCGGTTGCCAAAGCCTCTCCTCCAATCTTATGTAACAAATTGACTACAATCTGTGCCAAGTTAGTAATCTGCATAAATAATAAGAGAGGAAAACACGCCATATTTTCTAATATTTTTTCGCCAATTTTTTCTTAAAAAATTCATAGTATATTAAATTAAACTACAATTCTTTTATATCTATTTTTCATACAATCCCAAATTTCAGATAAAGCAGGAATTATATTATATTCTACAATTCCACTAGCAATTCTTCCAAAATATATTCCCCAAAAAAATTCATAATCTAATAAATTGAATGATTTTACTAAATTACATTTACATTGCAGATGGACGAGAGGCCAGAGAAAAATTATTCTAATGCAGAAAAAGATTAAACGCCGAATCTTTAAACATGCATAACTGAATAATTTAATGACTAATATGTCAGCAATACAAATAGTTGGAATAAAATCAGATATTTTGTATCTAAGCTGGCGCCAAATACGTATTTCATTCTGATAGCGTTGATTAATTAAGCATGTAAGGCGAATAACAATAAGTATATACATATATATCGATGTATCTATGGCACGATATATGTATTCATGAAAAACTGATACCGTATTAAATCGCGCGATTGTTGTGCAACAAAATAATGATCTTCCTTGAAAATTTAGCATTTTTAAATAATTCAAATTGCCACGCTTCGACATAATATCTAACGGCGCGTGCATCCGTGACAAGCACAAAGTTTTCGAAGTACTTTTTCGCCAACTCACGTTTTCATCATTAACAATCTACTTCCATTACATCCTAATCCAAATCGTCTGATCCACATGTATACATATACATTTTATGGTTTTTATGTGTATGTGAAATATATGTTCAATATATATAGTATAGAAGGCGAAATGAGGTGAACTTGTATAAAGCGTATGACTAATTTGCGTTGACCTTGGCTCCTGTTTTTTATACATAAATTTTCTGTACTCACTTGCATCCTACACGTGGCTGACCTTCCCGAGGGCTTCAAGATCATTTCTCGTAGCGAAACATGAGGATCCGTCGATCTTGATTTTCACGGTGGCAACAGCATCATGCTCAATCTTCACTTTTTCTCCATCCTCTTTCATGTTGAGGATCATACATTATACTTCATCCCGTACTTTATATTCTTTTTTGTTAATAGTGCTGGGTAAATTAATCTGAAAAAAAATAATGTTAAAAATGCTTATTCATTGTAAATTAAGATGGTGGCAGATTTTAAATAGGATGAGACAGTTGAAATAAATTTGTAGACAAAAATTAGAGGCGTTGAGTTTTATAATCAAAGCCTTTTTTTAAGTTGGAACACTTCCAATTTTTAATTCTCCCAACTTCCACAACCAAATTTTCCATAAAGTACGTTAGAGCTTTCGAAAACTAAACTTTCAATCAAACAGTGAAATGTCTTTGACAGTGACTATGTAAATATACTCAAAGAAATAAGCGTGTTTTTATTCTTTTTTGGGCATGGGTACTGTTTTCTTCATTTTTTTTTCTTTTTTTTTTTGACCCTGACTTGCAGTTTAAAAATCAAACACTCGAAATTTTTTTCTTGAGAATAAGAGCAATGTCAAGAATTAGGCGTCAGAATATTCTACTCGTGTCTAGTATTTACATATTTCACACAAATGATGCCTCTAAATATATATAGGCAGTCGCAAGCAAACGTGCTACTGCATACTCAATTTCATAAGTAATAAAAATCTCACTATGTGCGTGATAGTGTTTGCCAAGATTTCGTAACTTATTAACAAGTTCTTGTCTATGTAAATAAACATCACGTTTTACACCGGCAGTCACGAGCTATCAAATTCTGATATCGATATATTGCTTACTCATAGAGGAAGCTTTGTAGTCATGACAAAATCCATTTTCTAAAAAAAGGTTTTTTTTCGATAAATTTTAATTGGAATATATCTAGTATGATGTCCTGAAAAATTGTCCGTGTGTGTTTGTGTGTGTCCCTTTTTTTTGTTCCCATCATATCTCTAGAACGTGTGTATAGAAATGGATGAAATTTGGCACACTTCTTCCACCCTATAAAACCTTAATTCTATCACAAGGGTTTAAAAAAATATTAAATTTTACAAGTTTTATGTACTTTTAAAAATTTTTTTAAATTTATTTTTCTACTATAACTTCTCAAATAATCAAAATTCAAAGCTCGTGTAAGGAAATTAAAGATTCCTTGTGTCAAGACGAATCGATTGACCTGTATGATTAATGCGTTTAACTGAAAATTAAAGAAGTTACGGTTATTTATAATTTTCGTAAAATTCATTTTTGCACTATAACTTCTCAAATATTCAAAATTGAAAGCTGATGTAAGGAAAATAAAGATTCCTTGTGTCGAGACGAATCGATTGACCTATATGATTAATGCATTTCATTAAAAAATAAGGATGTTATGGTTAATTGTATTTTCAAAAATTAATTTTTCGACTATAACTTTTCAAATAATCAAAATATTGATTATTTGAAATAAGGAAAATAAATGTTCCTTGCATCGAGACGAATCGATTGGTCTATAATGTTATTTCATTTAATTGAAAAATAACAAAGTTATGGTTCTATTTAATTTAAAAAAATTAGTTTTTCAACTATAACTTCTCTAATATTCAAAATTCGAAGCTGACGTAAGGAAAATAAAGGTTCCTTCCGTCGAGACGAATCGATAGACCTATAAGATTAATGCATTTCATTGAAAAATAAGAAAGTTATGCTTTATTGTAATTTTCGAAAATTAATTTTTTGAATATAACATCTCAAATAATCAAAATTTAATGCTGATGTAAAGAATACTTAATGATTCCTCTATGAGGAAGCAAATCATATTTGCTTACAGGAAGCAAAGTGCTCATTGAATGAGCACAAAAGTTGATACAACTTCACAGCTAGTTATTATTACCCCCATGTCCTTGAAATTTGGACAAAAGCCAGGTCGGGGTCAAAATATTATGATTTTTTTTCAGCAAAATTCAAATATTAAAAAAAACTGCTTTTTACACTGAGAAAATCTATGTTAGAAAAATTACTAATATAGATAACAAGTTGGGGCAAAATGCTTAAATTTCGACATTTTAATACATAAATAATAAGTTATACTATTTTTATAGGAAGGTTTCCTATTTAGCAATAGCAAACTTTACTATTTTCTACAGTAAAATCCAATGTAGGAAAAATTATTAGAGAAATTAATAAATTGTACAAAAATAAAATAATAAAGATTACTAACTGATTTAATAGAAGCACGAGCGTCTCCGACGTATGCCAATTGTTGAATAACGGATTTAGACAGTTATATGAACGAGTTTATTCCCCACTCTCAAAATGTCTTTATAGGTAAATTGTACATCGTACGACTGCTAATCCCGGAGGTCAGTGTTCGATTCCCACCAACTTTCTTCTATTTCTAACTCGATTTTTCTGTTTTAGCTTTACATTATAATTGTTTTCAGTGTATACAATGTACATGTATGTATTGAGTTTAGTAAATATTATTAAAATTTGTTTTTTTCCCCCATTGCAAAGTTCAGATAGTAAAATCTAGAGTGATTTATAACAATAAATACAAATGCGGATTTCTCAGTGTGTATAATATAATGTTAGAAATAGATATTTCTTACTTTCAATTACGACCTGAGTCTTCAATCTAAATCTTTAATTTAAAGTGGACATCACCTTTTTCCACTTCTTTTAACCGACTTTTCTCACCTTCTTCTCTAATCTCACTTTTCCACATACTTTTCATCACTTTTTTCTAAATCCCTTTTCCACAGACCTTCTTCCACCTTTTTTAAATCCCATTTCCAACACATTTTCCAAATTTCTTTTAGTTCCCTTTTAATCTCGTTTTCAACTTAAGATTATCTTAAGTTTTAAGATACATGAGGGTACATGAGGTCAACATGAGGATTAGACGAAGAAAAAAGATCCTAATCAGGGAAAATGACGCACATTTTAGCGAGATCAGGAATCAGAGATATAACATTTTCCCTGGATTTTCTAGTTTCCCTCAAAGCAAGAAGAGGAAGAAGCTTCACGTAAACGTAATTATGCCCTAATGGAAAACTCGATAAACATAACTCTCTTGATTAAGCACTCTTTCGTGATACGCCCCCTACTATCGCTTTAATCAAAGAAGATTAGGCTTGTCACAAAAGATCCCTTCTACATTCGTGATGATATTAAAGTGAGCATAACAATGTGACGTTCTTTGTTTTCATTGAAAAAATTAAAGGCGTTTTAATTCGATTTTAATTAACACATAAGAGTGGAAGTATTCCTTTTGTGTTTTTTTTTTCTGATAATTGGAATATATATACTTTTTGGAAAAATTATGTTAGATAAATATTTGTTTATTCACATAATTTAGTTTCTAATAACTCTTGACAATACGGCTGGAAAAATTTAGGCAACTTTTTTCTTTTCTCTGGACTTTTACATACTGTACATTTGCTGTCAGTTTTTTAATTAGTTTTATCGAGTTTTTAATTTTTAAGTCCGTTCCTTTTAATGGAGGACTTCCTCAATTTTCTGTTTTTTATGCACCTTTCTTTTAACAACTTTATTAGCTCTTCCCTGCTCTCTGTCACTTCGAACAATGCTAAGATTCATTTGAAATATCTCCTTTTTCTACTGCTTCCTTCTTTCCTTTCATATGCAAAGGACCTCATTTTCTTTCATTGAGTATAATCCTTTCTCTACATTTCTTATCTGTTGCAGTTTTTCTTTTTTTATATCATTTTGAAACGTGTAATTCCTTAATAGTAAAATGAAAAGAAAAAATCTTGATCTCGTCTTGAAAGTGGTATTCATGTCAAGAGTCTCCATACTCTCCATATGTCGAGATCAAGAAATTCTCGTGTGATACGTTCTTTTTAAATTGTAATAATATACATTTTTAGTGATTAAATTTTCGAAAATTGTCCATAATAGAAATTATAATGTATCTTTGACAGTTTTTTTGGGGTTAGGGGGTATGGCAAAATTCCGTGATTGTCCACAAGGGGTCCCGGGGGGGGGTCAGTCTAAAATCCAATTTTCAGCCAATTTATCACTTCTTTTGGCTTCATTGCTTTTGAAAACCAATAATATCTCAATATTTTCCCAAAATATGAAAAGTCCACATGGACAAAGTATAGGGGTAGGTGATTCGAAAAAAATTCACGGTTGTTAACGAGGGAGGGGAGGGGGGGTCAAAAAATAGTGAAGAATGGTCCACGTGGTATGCAGATGGCCTCTAATTGATTCTATAAATCAAAGAATCAAGAATATATATTAAAAATATATTAAATTATACAAAATATTTTTTTCTCTTTAATATTTTCATCCAATGTATTTTTAAGTACATGAAACACGACTTTCAAACAATTTGTACTCGGAAGGAATCAGTAATGCGTTGGCCAACTTTGGTGAGGAAAATTAATGCGTGCACGCACGTTTGCAGATTCAAACGCACGGTAGCGTGTTTTATTGTGTATGTATTTAGTTTGTGTTGGTGTAGATCGTATAAATGTATGCTATATAATGTATCTTGTAAAGAGCACACATTTACATTGTATACGTTCCCCGGGGTGTCACGTGTTGTTTATGCGTTCCAGTGAGTCTCCGCCCATCGGCTGATCTACAAGCCATTTTCAACCAAGGGATCTAGAAAGGAAAGCATAACGATCGCACTGAATCGATTCGTGCCCAACCAGGTCGATCATATCGATCTCTATATTCGCACAAAGGCGTTCTTCAGCTTCTTCGATCGTAAATTTTATATCTTTCTTCCGTACCTTATCGCCAAGGCTTACATTCTTATTCTCTGTATTACGATTAAACGATAAATTCTCTAACCATACGCGAAACTTTCTTATGATAAAGTATTGCAACAAGCCTTGCTTGTTGTCACTCATTTTGTTTTGTACTGAGAAAAAAAAGTATTTAAAATTACTTAAACCAACTTTTTTATAAATTTTAAATAATTTAGCTACAATTGCAGTGTCGTAGAAGATGTTGGCGATACGTAATATGCTTTCCAATTATTAAACTCGAATATGTCGTAATAACATGGTATATGCGGCAATAATATCAAAATTGTATGGCACTTTAGTTACATATATTGCTTATACAATACGAAATAAAAATTAACGAAATGGAATTAATTTGAAAACATTTAATTTTGTATTTCATTTTAATTTTACATTTCTGCAACTTTTAATTGCGGGTTTCTTCCTTCTTCTTGGAATTATCGTTTATGTCTTCGGACTTGCGATGAAGATGAGCTCGAAGATGAGCTCGAAGATGAACTAGCTTCTGATAAAGAATGTGGATAAACTTCACCTCGTACAAGAAACATAGCCTCATTATGACTGATTTTAATTTGTTCGTGTTTCCTCAAGTTAAAAACATAAAACTTGTTGTTAAGTGAAATTGGAAAATAAATATCCCTATTAACCATTCCAAGAAAGAAATCATCAACGATTACTGCATAAGCTTGTGGCCGGCCGTGTTGTTTAATTTGTCCTTCGATATTATAATAATAAGGATAAGGAAGTTCCATAAGTCCTGTTGGCGTTGATCCAGGACGTAACTCAGGATCATTCTGTGAACTTAATTCTGAAAGAAAAAATACGGAAAATTAAAGAATTTTAATCATTAAACGTCTAATTATTAAATTAAAGATAACGCGCCTTGTAAGTTGTAGGAAAAGTGTTTTTAATTTTTAAAAGTTCAAATAGACAGTAAAATAAATGAATAAGTATGCTTCAAACAAGTATACTAAAAATTATATAAAATTATATAAAATTAAAACGTAATCCCTGAATCAGTAATTAACATTAAAAAAAGTCGTAAAGTGACAGTGTACTTCATCGGTTGAACAAACATTGTAACAGAATAATATCTTTATTATACCTATACACTCATCTCCCGATCGGGGGCACTCCGGTCGAGAGCACTTTTCACGTTTGGCTGATTCTACGTCCCCCCCGAGCGTCCCTCGACAGCCAAACACTGAAGTGCCGGCGCTCGCGAAGTCAGTGCCGTGGTGACGTCAGAGTGCTCGCTCGAGCTATTTTAATCCCATCCGATCGAAGTCACTCGACCCCCCGAGCGGTGCTCTCGATCAAGAGATGAGTGTAAAAAGAAATTTCTTTATCTTTCTAGAATCATAAAAATATTCATCAAATCGGCTTTAAAAAAATCAAATGAGAATTCTCGTCTATAGATTTGTCACAATAAAAACGAGATTCTCGTTTGTAACTGAGAAAAAAAAGTATTTAAAATTAGAAACAATTTTGAATTAAAAGGCTTCATTCGAATTTGATTTCACTTTTTTCCACGGATATGGGTGAGTTTATCTTTAAAAATAAATTATTTGTTTTTTTTTTTTCAATAAATAATATTTGAAATTATTTGTAATAAAACTGATTTTTTTTATATAAAATTGTTGATTGATTAAGAAATGTTAAGAAACAAAAAACGCGCCACGCGCGCGTCATTTTTGCTAGTTTTAAATAATTTTGCTAAAATTTAAATGTCGCAGAAGATGTTGGCGATACATAATGTGCTTTTCAATTATTAAACTCGAATATGTCGTAATAACATCGCATATGTGACATTAATATCAAAATTGTGTGGCACTTTAGTTTTATTGCTTATAAAGTACTAATGCGAAATGGAACCTAAAGTTATTAGTAGTATTACTAAAGATCCACTCTCAATAAACCTGAATTGCTATACAATTCTGATTTGAATTTCAGATTGTACCTAATTTTACCCCTTATTATTTGATACCATTCATTTCTCATTTATTATTATTTTTTTTAACATTTGGTATAATATGTACGTTTTAGTATTTATCATTAATTATTATTATGTAATTTTATCATTTTATAACAATATTATACTGAATATTAAATCATTTTCTCAAATAAAAAGTCTCTACAATAAATAGCAAAAGATTAAAGGTATAGAAATTTTTATATTTTTTTTACTTATACTTGAGAGACTTTTTCTTTGAGAAAATGATGAAAATGATTCAATATTTTAATATTGTATTAAAAAATCGTATTAAAATGATTTCTAAAGCGTATTTAAAGTTATAAAATAAAAATAATAAAATATTGTGTAATTGAATAGCAAATTTTTGTATAGTGTTTGAAAAGGATTTACAGTTTACAGAAAAGTTTACAGAAAGGTCTGTAAACTTTTGTCGAATCTCCCGTATTTTTTGAAAAAAATAAAACTTTATTTTCGTAAAAATCTCCGTCCTTTCATTAATTTTGAATGTTTTCTCAATTTAGTAGTATATTTTTCAAAAGCGTGAAATACCGATCATCAGAATAAGAAAAGTTAAATATCTTCATTAGATCAAAAATATTAATTTTATAGAACTTCAAACAATTTGTTGTTCCATTTTTGTAAATACTTTGGAAATAATTGACAGATTTCATTGACATTTAGTACATTTTTTTAATGTCAAGAAATGAAAGTCAGGTTCGTAAAATTTTAGAATTATGATCACTTAAAGAAGACAATCTCTTAATTTAATTATTTCATTTTTAATGCTTTCGTTAACAAATTGTACTGTATGTTAGTTTTAAATTTTTTCAAATTTTAATTACTACTTTTCTGTTCTTTATCCTCCACGTCCTCACCTGGATGATGGGCCAGTTCCGGGTGCATTACGAGTGGTAGTTTTGCTACGTAGAAGATCCATAGCTTCATTATGGTTTACTTCAGTTCTGCTGCGTTGCTTTAAGTCATAAATATAATACTTGCCGTTAAGCTTTATTGGAAAATGTGCGCCCACTTGGGCCATTCCAAAAAATATATCACCATCCATCACTGCATAAGCATAGGGCCGTCCACGTTCGCGAATTTTATCAGCATTATTATAAAAATAAGGATAAGAAAGACGCATAGACTCTTGTGGTTCTTCATTCGAATGAGGAGGACTGGACGTAGGATTTGACTGAGAACTTAATTCTGAAAGAAAAAATACGGAAAATTAAAGAATTTTAATCATTAAACGTTTAATCATTAAATTAAAGATAATAACGTAGCATATAGAATATTATTTTACACTTACCGATAGAATTAAACAAAACTGCTAATGTGAAGAACAGACTGTTTATAAAGAGTCGCATTTTATCTATAAATGGAGGTATAATAGAATTTTTTGATCCGTGTAACTTACATATCTATTTTGTGAAAACGTTTCACTATATATAGCAGTGCTGATTTTATTGATGATTTTATTGACTGACTGATGTTATTGTCATAAAAAAAAAATGAAACGTGTCCCTTGAACCAGTAATTAAGATTGAAATTGATCGTAAAGTGATAATCTACTTGATAGGTCGTACAAACATTGTAAAAGAATAACTTTATTATATTTACATATAAAAATTAATTTCTTTATCACCCTACTATCACAAAAATATTAGTCAAATCTGCTTTAAAAAAATCAAATTCTCGTCTATAGATTTGTCACACTAAAGACCCTCGTTTGCCATAAAGTTTTTACTAATCCGAGTAGGTTTCAAATAAATTAATTTCTATGTATTTAAATTTATAGAATATTATTTTACACTTACCGATAGAATTCAATAACACTGCTAAGGCAAAGGACAGATACTGCTTATAATGAGTCGCATTGTATCTTTAATGGTTATAAATAATTCTTCTGAAATCTGAAGTTCGTCAAACCTCAGTACATATGTACTTTACTTTCGAAATTGTTTATGACATGCTTTAAAATTTTTATAGAGAGAGATTAAGTGACTTACATTACAATGTAATTAGAAAGTATCTTACATACTGCATAGGTAGAAGAAATTCCTCTGATGATAATAAATTCTCGTTGATAAACGATTCACATTTAGACACTAAAGGACTAAAGCCACAGCTACCAGCAAAAACTGTAATAATATTTCAATAACACTTATAATTGCACATCTCTCAAGTTGTCACATCGTTTTAAGCATTTTAATAGATATAAATATCATACCTCAGAAATTATGAGGGGGTTATCCAGACCCATAAAATTCCCCTTTAAATTCTACATTAAACACGTCGTCCTATATATACTCCCATAAAAATAACTGGGAAGCAACGAGCGGAATTTAAACCAATGCCAAAAAATAAGAAGGGAAAAGGCACTGACATTGACACGAGTGTCTATAATTTGCCGAGGATTTTTTTTGTTCTAGACAAGCAGTCCTACACGTGTTTCTACCTAAATAATGTGGTTGTGTGTGCGTACACATTACATCTCAACGTGACAGAAAAGCGTGGAACGTACTTATAAGTGGAAAAGCATGTTTGACTTCTGCTTCTTCTATTTCTTTAGTTTTTTTTTTTTAACACACGTAAAATGCTTGCGTTCATGTTTATCGAGTTCGCACCCTCTATAAAACAGAGTATTTAAATAAGACCTTGGAAAATGGTTAAAGGCATCAAAACTTTCGAGCTTCATTTAAATGTAAAACGTATACTGAATTCATTTCATAAAAGGAAAGATTAGAAAGTAATCTTTGAATTTTATATGTTCGCGATATAATGTAACGCTCTAGTTACGCTTTTAAGTCTTCAGATTTTCCATTTTATTTTATATTTATACATTACAAGATATGATTCATATGAAAATAAAGTATCATTATGATAATTTCATTATTATTATGAAATATAATACTTTGTTGTAGTGGCAGTGTTTCGTCATGTTTCATTAATTACTGAATAATTCCGACGTTGAATATTCAAAGGAAAGCATTGACGCTAGAATTGCGTATTGCAGATTTATTATTTATGGATTATTTAAATAGAATACAGCTTGAAAAATTTCAACTGGTTAACATAGTTTTAAACTGCGAATATGTAGCTCGATACTTTATTAATACCTTTCATCGTATTTTGTGAGTCTCATTCAGCGCCACACCATTTGGTCGATTCGAAAGATTTACTAGTTTACGTTCAAGTGCGTAAACGAGTTCGAACTTCTCTCTGCACGATGCAAAGAGCCGCGCCAGTGGTTGAATTTAACAAGATTTACGATCTTTAACCAGTGGCATCTTCTTTTAAGTCAGCAAAAAAAAAAATAAATAAATAAAATAAAAGTTTAGGAAAGGAAAGGGGGAAACGATATGGTAACAAGTAACTGACTTACACCTACGATGTCTCATAGTAAAGCTGCAGATACTATAGATATGGAATAAAGTATACCATTCGATTTTACGCGATACTTTATGACCCAAGGAAGCGATCTTTCTCGAAGATCTCATGCCAATTTTTCCGAAATGTCTTTCCGCATTGCTCACACTGCCCCAGCCACATTTTACATCTTCCGGAAATTTGATCATAAAAAATGTTTACTTTCAAAATCCACTAAAATTTCTTACTTCACTCTATACCTACCAATCTCATAACTTAATATACACAAATTTTGTAACACGATTTAATACATCTCATCTATTTTTAAATGTAAATGCGAAACCAAGGTGGCCTCAAAATGATTTTCAAAAATAAATGAAATAACAAGATATGCCTTTGAAAAGAATTATAGTTGTCTTCTTGTAACGAAATTCAGAACGACGAAATCACATCCCACATCCCACATCCTAGATTTCCTGGGATATTTTTTTTAAATAGAAACAATACCATTTTCCACGAAAATTTCTGCATACAAAAAATAGGGTGAGGTTTTTGTGGTTTGTTTCAGTAACCGTGTTTCTGTAGATTATGCGTGAAAAACAAAAGGCGAAATTCCCAGCTGAATATGCAATTGCCTGGGGCTATCATTAATCTCGGAAACTCTCATTGCAAACACTGCAGCTTGATTATCTTGGTTACGATTGAATCGCACATACTGAAATAGGTTGGCAGATTTGGTAGATAAATTCGCTCAGAATAGGATCCAAGCGAGATAATATTTTATTGAATCATAAACAATAAATGCATCAAGATCTGATGAAGTTAACCTCCTTTAAATCCTCTAAATCTAACTCTCATTAACATTTAAGATCTATTCTCAAATATTGCTATTCAAACAGATTTATGCAATCCAACTATGGATTTTTTATCAACATAGCAATTTTAAATAATACTGAAGATTTCCAAAGGAGATAAAACATAAGAGATAATTTCATCACGTATGAACTCCATATAAAGAAGAGAAAAATAAGTAAAAGAAGAATTACTTCCTTTGTGGAATTAAATCTTGATCATCGGTATTGAAACTCTCGAGCACATTGCACATTCATCATAAGGTTACAGCTTCGAGGGAAGGAAACCTGATGCCTTTCATAATTATACTGCATCTATAAGAATCTTATAGATGCTTCCTTTCGAGAACACAATTTCCATTCAGCATTCACTTCTGCTAATACTAGGAATGACTCTAAATCCTTGTAATTCTGTACTTAGGAAATATGCATCTTATAGGAACATTTTACCCTTTACAATTTACATCCAATTTACATGCAATTTTATACGAGATTTCCTTCTTTTGATCTATTATAAGGAAGACTCTCCAGCGGATCAGATTTCCAATTTATGGATGCTCTAAACTATAAAGTCTAAAGTCGAAAATTATACAGATAGAAACTCTTGACCATCATTTCACACTTCAGCTGTTATCAAGATTTTAAGTGCTAAGTCTTACGTCTTAAGTGTCAATTCTCGTGTGTTAATTGTTATCATTCGTAAATTTTGAGTCACAATGAAGACCTAAAATTTTTTTGGGCTAACAGTTTTAATTTCCTATCATGTACACTCTGATCACCCCCAAAATAATCTCCTATGTAAAAAGATAATTATAAATCCCCTACATTCGGGACCTAAAATTTTATTGTTTTGAATGATTCAGTTAAACGTCCAAATAAGATCGAAAAATTTTCATCCACCCAACCCCATAGGTTGACCCAGAAAATCAACCCCTAAGGAATTTTAACTTATTTTTGCTGTGCTTAGGGATTGATTTTGAGGGTCATCTTTTGGAGATGATCCCTTTGAAAAAAGACCGCAACCGATCTTAAAAAATAAAAATAGAATTACCTGAAAATATCCTTTGTCCAGAATTGTGAGATTCGTAAAAAGAAAAGCAATGCACAGAGTACATTTTTAGTAGTTTTATTTAGCTACTTTAAATGAAAGTGTGCGTGCTCTTCCTCTTCCTATAAATGTAAATGTAAATCTAAATGTGAATGTAAATGTTGTTTGTCCCGAATCCCTTCCCATTTCGCTGTGCATGTTTTGCTCTGGCCCATATGGATCTCCGCCACCCCCTACTTTATCTCGTGGTCACCCATTCCATGATTCCATCATCCTCTATCTCCATCTCTCTTCCCCACTTAACCCACTCCAATCATTAAACCCCACCCCCACCGTTCAAATCGACTCGTTCCTGTCCCAGTCCCAGTACCACTCATCTTTTCATTCGACCTCGTCATTTTACGGTCAGACTCGCTGTGGATCGCTTCGTTTTCAGTTCTGACTCAAAGTGAATTGTGTGTTTTATGTTAATGCTAACATTTCGAAAATGCCCTGATATGTCACAGATATTAAGATTTTTTTCACATTTTATATTCCAGAGAGTAAAAATTAACAAGCAACTTGATTGCATTTCAGTTACAGAAAGTGTTCAAATTTAGATTTCGATTTGAACAAATTCACTCTGTCAATCTGAATCAGTAAGAAGTTACTAATGAAACAGTGTCGATTCTTTTACTAATTTACTTTAATAAAGACTTGTTTAATTAATTAGATAAGCATCAGCATTAGTTTAGAGTTTAATTAGTTAAAAACTACTAATTGATAGTAAAAATGTTTCATAAAGTGAATCAGTAAACGAATCGACACTACATATTTCATTAGTAACTTCTTACTAATTAAGATTGAGATAGCAAATTAAGTTTTTAATCTCTTCAAGATTTAATATGTTAATTATTAGATATGGAATATTGGCTTATGCATCTAAAGCTTTGCACATATGGCCATGATTAAGTAATATTCCGTAAAGTAAGGTAAAGAAAAGACAACAAACACACGGTATTTCCCCAGCGATCATCCATCCAAGTACTAAACGCGCCGTTTTTGGTTTGCCCTCTTTCCTTAAAATTTCACGAAAAACTTCGAAATTCTTTAAAATTTATTAAAAGTTCTTTAAATTTCTAGAAACCTTTTGAAAATCCTTAAAAATTCACAAAAACCTTCAAAATCATTAATCTCTTAAAATCCATGTTAAAATTCTTGGAATTCTATTAATATTATTTCTCAAAATTTCAAAACATTTAAAAACCCTTAAAATTTCCTCTCTAAATTTGAATCAGCGAAATTCCGCTGGTTCAGATTGACTTTTGAATAACTTGAAGTTGTAAGAAGTAAAACAAATAATCTTGCGCGTAGCGCGCCTGTTGGTTTGCTAATTATTATTAAATCTCCAATGCCTTTAAAAATAATTTCCTTCTTTCGTCTTGAGAAATTTAACTTTCGAGTTTTGAATAAATTGATGACAAAAAACAACTCTCTCGATAATTTTAGGTCAAGCAAGTCAATAATCATACCTTTCACTGAAACGATCAGCTTATCTGCATATATGCATATATGCAGATTACATTTGTGCATATATGCACGTGTTTTTGTGTGTTTAGGTGCGCATCCATTGAGACATCAGGAGTGATTACACAGATAGGAGTGTCAGTTAGTCACAAATAAAGGGATAAATTGAATAGAAGCCGTACACTCGTTGCTCAACCTTGAATCAACAAAAGATTCCTTTTTCAACGAGTTCGCAACCCGTGACCCCTGTTTCGATTACAGTACCTGTTCATTCGTTTGATTGACGGTAAAAGATACAGTAAATACCGTGAAAAAAACGTCGAATATACTGACGTATTCAAATTCACATTCGAAATAATTAAAATTTCTCTATAGACTTGTAGCGGATTTCGAAAGTTGATTTTATGATACACCTACGAGGGACGAGGCACTTCAACAAATTGTCTTATTATATGTTTTTCAATTACTACTTAATATAAAGGAATACATCCATAAATTACGTAATATGTATTTTTTTGGGGTGGGGGGAATAAATGAAGTTAAATTAACTTTCAAGGAATTTCAAGAGATTTCGAGGAATTTCAAAGCATTTTAGGTATTTTAAGAAATTTCGTAGGATTTTAACGAATCTTAAGAGCTTTAAATGATTTAAATGGATTTCGAAGCTTTCAAGAGATTTCAGAGAGCTTTTCGATAACTTATAAAAATATTAATTGTGTTCATACAATTTCGTAGATTTCAAGAGATTTCAAATATTTTAGGTATTATTTCAGAGATGTTTCTGTAGATATTTTTGTACATTCCATATGGGTTTCATATTCTTTCTTTTTATTGTAAAACATGTCTGAATTTTTAATCATATTTCCGTAGTAAGTAGCTACATTTCACTTAACGAGTCAGGGATAAAGATATTTGTAAAAATTACGTAACATAAGAGGACTTGTTACATGTGGGAGGGAAGGCAAAAAATATAGGAAAAAAAGTGTTACGTAATTTATGGATGGCCCTTTAGAAAAAACAGTCGTATTGTAAGAAAAATAGATTTAAAATTATGACTATAAATAAAAAATAAAAAAAAATGAAATCTTCATTTTAGGTGTTATTTATCATAGAGTCTAATAAATATATCAGAACAATCAATCACGCTCGTTGTGTAATAAATCATGGAAATTCAACAACTTTAATCCTCTCTCGAACTATGAATCACGATAGACAAATCAGCTGAATATTAGCGAAGCTGAGGCAAAAACTTTCTTTACAATATGCCGGTCTCTCGCTAATGCAACCCATTATTTCTTCAACCGGCTGTTATTGTTAGAGTCCTCAATAATGTGAGCCTCAAATGTCAATAGAGGCGTTGCGTGCACACTCTCAAGTCTTATTATGATTTGAAACGGAATTGCTTGAATATTAAATTTAAAAACGTATCGCATTACACCTTCGCGTGTCTACCAAAACATCTCATTAATCACGCCCTCAGGTGACCATTCAAAAAACAGGGTTCTGGACCCGAAGAAAAGGATTCCAATCATCTTGAAGTAGTCTTGAGCACTACTCAAAGTATCGTGCACTGAAAGCATTCATATTCATAAGTTTGGATTGACAGCAACAACTCGAGAACAAAAAATTTGAAAAAAAAGAGTGTACTGACTCATAAACTCACTCTGAGTCTCTGTCTCATTGAATATTTTTAGTAGCTAACTTCTTTTTGCATTTATTATCTTAAACTTATTATTACAAGAACTCATACAGTGTCTTTCAACGTATCATTAAATGTTACTCGCCGCGCACAGTTTTTACCTCCAATTACTTCCCTCCGCGAGCTTCAGTCACCATCAGTTAATTTGCAATAAAAAATAATTAATGGGTAATATACCGCCATCATTGCCCCGAAAAAGGAGTAGTTTAAGTAATAAAGGGCTTGGCCATTAAAAAATTGTGGTCAAATTAATATTTTATAGTCTTTCTTTTTTTTTTTAAATTGCGCTGAGATTTCTTATATTATTTTCTTTATTTTTGGAAACAACGTTAGTGATAGAAACTTCTTCTCTTATTCAAGATTGGGGAATCAAGATTCGAGAATCTAGTATGGTATATTTTTCGCATAAAATTTTTTAACCGGATGCACGGTCAGCAGCCGATAATACAGCTGCGTTCACACGCACGAATCATAATATCTGCGGAAAAAGAATAGGCTTGAAATTCGCAAGTGGTAGTTGACTCAGGTCAAGTTCGCTTAGTCAAGCGTCTCGACGCTTCTCCATTCATTTATTGCTGGTCAAGCGAAAAATGACTCTCACCCCATTTTTTGCCAACGCAAGCAAAAGCCACTTAGAAAAGAATTTAAAAAAAATCAACTATCTAAACTAAATTTCTAACTGTATAAATATTCCAATTCCAAATTAAATTTTAACCATTGAAAATTGTTTAACAAGATTTTATCGTTCGAATCAGTCACCGATTTTCTCGAAGCGAAATCTTGTTAAGCTCGATCTCGGATGGATGATTGCGACTGGTTCTCAACGTTCTTAGACTGGATCATTAACAAGGGTTCACGTTTGAAAGAAACAGTTGAGCATAGTCTAACAATACTTTTTTTACATTTTTTTTTTTTTCAACAAAATGTGTTCATTGAAGCTCGACGAATTCTTTTTTTTTATTTTTCCTCTACTTTGCTGAAGGTCACTTCACGGAAATTTTTATTTTGTCAAAGAGCAGACACTTTACAATTTATGAAGCGAACGATTCCCCGTGAAATTTCTATTTCTCGTCAACAAATCTTGAATTATGCTGAGTTTTCTCAAAGGAGCGTGACTTTAGATTATTCAAATTTTCTAAGACTCGCAAATGAAATTCAAATGAATGAATGCTTATGCTCTTCGCGTATAAAATATAATAAAATGATGACGATAAAGTGTGATTGTTTAGTAAAGTGGATAAATATTAAGAATTGCGAAATAAAAAAAAATTAAATTTTAAAAACTAGACAAAGATGAAATATTGAGAGATAGACCGAAAATATAAATGGGAGAAAGAAGAAAGGAAAGAAAAAGAAAGTTAAGAGATTGGAGACATAATAGGGTAACTAATCAAGGGGGAAAAAAGAGAAATGGCAAAAGAGGGAAAAGAAAGCTAAGAGATTGAATAAACAATAAGAGTAACCAATCAAGGAAGAAAAATGTATTTGTTTTCTTCTTCAATTGAAATATTTCTTAACGGGACTTTTTAGGAAGAATTTAGAGCGACACTATAAATTACGGTGAAATGTCGAAGCGCAAAACCGTGAAGACGATTCATTTCAGAGTCGAAGTTCGAAATAAAAAGGGAACTGACCGGAAAGAGGAAGAGCAAGTACGACCTCCACGTCGAAAAGACAGAAATTAATCACGCTCGATTGTGCACACGGGATAAACAAAACTAGAAATCCTTTTTCCGAGGAATACAACTCACTTGTCGCCTTCCCGATTTCCTTTCACCATTCTAGTTTCCTATTTTCTGCTCCTTTATTTCTTGCGTCTTTCCTTCTTGTTTTACAATTTTACCTTGTTTTCCCATCTTTTTTAGAGTAATTTAGTTTAATTTAACTTTTTATTTTCTTCCTTTCTTATCTTCCCTTCCCTAATTTGTCTATATCCTCCTTCTGTCTTCTTGTTTTAGTTTTTTTGTTCTTTTCTTTTTTTGTATTCTTTTTATCTATTGTTTTATCTACTTTTCTTATTTTTCTTCCATTTTCCGGGTTTTCGTTTCTGATAATACACAAATCGATAAAAAAAAACCGAGGATCGAGTTTGCACGTGGTAAGAAGCGTCGATAAGTCAAATGAATCGACTTTGCGAGAGGTACTTCCGGACTCAGTTACTTTCCTCGGAATATATTGAAGCCATTAGGTTAACTAAAGAACTTAAGTGCCATCGATTAAGTAACTTTCCTTAAAGTGCTTTTTCCATCAACCCATGCTTCCACGGCTTCGACTAAACTTCCATTTGTAACGCAAAAAGCTTAAAAAAAAGTGTCTCGATTGCAAACGAGGCGAACTAAGCTACTTGTAAGAGAATTTAATGAAGGCTCAACCACTCAAAAGAATTATTCCTTGCTACCAGGGGTTGGAAAATAATTTCTTTTTACAATATCCCTATCTTGAGAAATTTTGATCAATTTACCACAATCTAAGAAATAAGTAAGAAAAGTGGAAGAGAATTTTTTCAGGAATAAAGAAAATAATGATGATAAATTAGCGTTAAAGATATATGTTGTATATACACTCTCTAAATATAAACCAGCGAAAACCCTGCCAAATCAGTGAAATTCGCTGATGAATCAGTGAATATCACGCACTCTATGAGAGCAATTCCGCTGATTCATCAGTGAATTTCACTGATTTGGTAGGATTTTCGCTGGTTCAGATTTAGAGAGCATATTATAAATTATTCTCGGGTGTGAAGAATTGTTGAAAATAATATTAAAAACATTAAAGTTATAATTGGAAATTAAAAATAGTATTCTTTTTTATTACTATCTACCGATGAGCCAGGAAAATAGGTTTTAAGTAGAGGGATAATGACTATCAATATCTGAGTTTTATAAACATTTCTTACAAGATTAAAAGCAAGTATTCGTTTAAGTTTTATTTTTAAGTTATCATCACGCTTATCTATTAATGACGAAATAAAATTTGTTATTCGACGATCGACCAACAATTATAATTAAAAATATGTTTTTTTGAAGCTTCGTTTGCGTAACTACAATTATAGAATGATTTTTAATCAGAGACGCGAAAAACAGAGCCATTAAATTAAAAAAAAATTTTTAATTTGGAATTTTTAAATTGATTTTTGGTTTCGAAAATTGTGATAGTTGTTAAATTTATTTTTAACAAAAGGAAATTTGTTTCGTTGGAAAAAGCGGATTTGTGGAGAGAAAAGTGGAGTTCGTTATCGAACAATTTCTCTGGGAAAAACAAACTTGTGCAATGAAGTTTTCTTCGTTTTTGACGACGCCGTCGTCGGTTTTTTAGAGTTTTATTTTCGGTTTCAGCTTGTTGATGCACCCCTACCAATTCCGTCGTACTTCCTGAATTTCATGTGACTTACCGACAAGGGAAATTGCCACTTACGACGACGGAGTACGCGGGAAGTCACAGACTTATTTTTCCATTTCGAGACTCAAGGAAAACTCGCCTCGTTTCCACTAACTTTGCCAACGACCTACACATACAACATTATATGCGAAAACGTGCTTAAAGCTCGAGCAACTTCTCCTCATTTGATAGGAAAAAAAAAAAAAAAAAAAAAAACCAAGAAACAGGGGCTCCTTTGTGGTATGCGAAACTTCCGACAATGGTATTTCGAAATAATATGAAGTTAGGGTCACCAAGAACTCAAACCTTCCCGAGGACAAAAAATCTTAATACAGAGCAATTAAAATGTGGAAAAAGCGGATAAATGAACGGAGTTACGAAATTATTCTTAGCATTTTGTAACTATGTATTTCAGAGCGAAGGGTTAGCCACTCGAATTTTGAGTATTTACCAGATTTCTAGATTTCAAAAGAAAGACGTGCTTTCAGATTTCTAGATTTCAAAAGACGTGCATTCAGTAAGTTTCAGATTAGAGAAATGTATCTTCTAAATAGCTAAAGAATGAATTTTCCTCTAAATCCGAGTACTTGGTGCAATTTTATCTCACCTAGCAGACTCGGGGGTCATTCGATATTCTCGTATATTAGGATCATTTTCCATAGACGAGAACCAGCGACTGGAACGATGGTAGGTATCGCTTAAATTTACATAAGCTGAGTAAGCAAAGCCTCGAGCTTTGTTTATCGACGGAACTTCGTAATTGGAACATCAACTGCGTTGACTTTCCCGAAAAAGGGAGAGAAAGATTATCAAGTTTAGCGAGCATATTTCGCCTCTCAGGCGTTTTATTTAATCTTATTATACCTCAATTCTTGTGACACAAAAGAAAATTGAGTGAGAGTTTTCGACAAATTTTCATGATAAATTAAGATGGAATCTAAAATAAAATGTCTATTGAGAAGAAATTATAGTTAAAGGTAGTAAATAAGAAAATAAATTTCATTGGAATTGAATTTCAATTTGGTGAATTGAATTAAATTAGAGAAGATATCCTAGCGTCAATAAAAAGATGACTTTTTAGTCATTCAAGGAACCTGTAGCTAAAGGATATTGGTACCATTTCCGGGTGCTCTTTAATGATGATGCTTTTATTAATGTTTCATGAGGATATTAATATTTATACATGTCTCTCAAGGTGAAAGTTAAGCACGTGCCTGAATCGATAATGTTCTACCCACTTATCGTAACGATATCTTTATTGACCCATCGTGCCATAATGTTCGTTAACAGCCCCCTTGCTTTTTCGGTTGCTCTCCGTTTCCCAATTTTCTTATCTGATCCGGTTCACCGCTACCAAGTGAACCTTATAATCGTTCCTATTTTCGAAGATTACAAAATATGAGAGATAAACAGAGCAATTACAAAAAAAAAAGACAAATTATTCAGCATACGCCTAAAATACTTAACTCCTTTTTTGATCTATAATTAACAAATTATTCATCTAAGTAATTTAGTGATCAATTGCAAATATGCAAATAATTATTACTTTGTTATCAATACTATTAATTTATTTCAATTGCTAGCAGGGACGGCGGAAGGATTCCCAGGGAGAAAGGAAATTCCGAGGGAGAAAAGGAGTCTTGAGAAATAGGAAGGTTACCTAGAACAGTGAAGTTTTGAGAGATAGGGGAGATTTTATAGAATAAAAGAAATTTCGCGGGATAGGGAAAGATCCATAGAGTCGGCGAACTCTTGAGGAATAGGGGATTCCAGAAGGATAAAGAGGCTTAACTTTCACCTTGAGGGACATGTATAAATATTAATATCCTCATGAAACATAATAGGGGGGATATTAAGGGATAGAGAAGGTTCCAAATACTAGGGTAGGTTCTAGGAGATTAGGGGAGGTTCCGTAAAATAGGGGAGGTTCTGTAAAGTAGGAGAGGTTCTATAGAATAGAGGAATCCCCGCAAGGGATATGGACTTCCACGTAGTAGAGGAATTACGAAGACTATATAGGGTTTCAGGGAAGAATCCAGAGATAGTGGAGGATTCATATAATAGGGGAGGTTCCTATAGAATAGGGAATACCCTTATTTCACATTATATCCCCTTATTATAAGGGGATTAAGAAAAACGGGAGGACGGTCCATATAAAAGAGAAAATCCTAAGGGATAGGGGAGGTTCTGTAGGAGTAGGACGAAAGGTTGGGTTCCGAAGGAGAGTTGTGGTTCTGAGGGATCCCAAAGTATGGGGGAGTTTCTACATAATACGAAAAACTTCATAGAATAGAGGAAGTCCTGAAGAATAGGGAAGGTTTCTTAGAATATGGGGGTTCTACATAATAATCGGAGGGGCAGGAGGGGATTAAGTAGGATAAGGAAGACCCTCAGCGATATGGGAGGTTCTGTAGGATGAGGGGTTGGGTTCTACAAAATAAGAAAAATCCCGAGGGATGGGGAAGGTTCCAAATAATGAATTCCCTTGGAAATTCCTCTATTCTGATAAAAGAATTCCCGAGGGATAGGGGGTAGGAAAATCACGATAAATAGGGGGAGGTTCCATATAAAAGGGACAATCCTAAGGGATAGATGAGGTTTTGTAGGATGAAGAGTTGGGTTCCGAAGGAGAGTTGAGGTCCCGAGGGAGATATGAGATCTTGAGTATTAGGGGAGGTTTAGAATAATGAGGAGGGAGGCACGAGAGATAGGGAATAGAAGAAGTTGCAAAAGCTTGTAAGATTACATTTTTATAAATAAAGCTTGGTTAATTCTGATCTTCGCAAGACGAGTGTTATATGATTCTGGAAGAGTCTCAATTTTCGAAATAATACCTTTTCTTAGAAAAGAATGATAAACAATAGAAAGAAGACATTCAGTTGAACAAAAGAGTCGTAGGTCGTTTTGGCAGTGAACCAGAAGAAAAGAGAAATCTTGGAAGTCATTGATGAGAGCCACTGCCCCCACGCGCCTTTAATGATCAAAGTTGCATCACACACGTGGCTCTTGTATTTTCTGTGGGTGGCTCCACGTGTGTACAAAAATAAACAATTGAAACACAAGAATTTGTGGTGAGAACATCGACCTATCTTATATAGAGATTTATAAAACGGTACTTTCATTTATTTTCTCTCAGTGATGTTTACCCGCTTTTAAAGTCAAAGATCAAAAATTTAAACGAGTTGAGGCTAAACGACTTTAAATTACGACTGTAACTTCAAGGTAAAATTGCAAATTTTTGTGGATTTTGATATTTTATAGGAGAAAGGAAATTAAAGTTTCGAAGAAAGCCTATTTTGAAAATAGTTTCATTTTTAATAAACTTGAATTTCATTTAATGCCAATCTCATGTATTTAAGGCAAAGAAGTAACATGTGGAATATATTCAAGAATTTTTTTCATCACTCACATGAAATTAATTTACAAGAGGTTGGAGACTGATCTCTATGAGGATGAAAGAAAATATATGCATCAGAGGGCTCACCTTGGCATTCGGATATTTATTGCGTGCTGTGAGATCGACTTTAAGGCGTTTTATGACCGACACTGCAATCCTTGCCTTCCCAAGTTATAATACATAATTAATAATTCGATGCAAATTTAACGCAGCGAATTATAATGGTACAAAAATAACATTGGTAAAAGGCCAGGAAAAAAAAAAAAAATTGGTTCACTCTGGGTTTGTGTTCGCCAACTTCGTTTCTGAACCTTGCTACGCGAATTTTTAATTGAACTTTTTCTGTTATTACATTATTTTCTTGCTTAACGAGAAAAGTTAAAATCTCTTCTAGACCTTCGTCTGTGTTAATAAGTACTTAAAAAATAAAAATATACAGCTATATTTTTCCTGTGTTTTTGATATGAAAATTGAGATAAAAATCAGTGTTAATAAAAAAGATTTCCGACCTTATTCTCAACTTAGTAGAACTCTTAGTATTATTTTCACGAGAACACATTACAAGCCTACGTTCATCTTCGTAATTACGAAAATTGGCACACTTAAGACGACAATCTCTAACAACTTAAAACAATGATGAAGTCGGTCGATAAGCATATCAAGCTAAGAATTTCCTTTCACTGTTTCATACTTTTCTGAGCCTAGAAAAGCATTAGAATCACGTTCTCAAATGTATTTTTATGCCTCAAACACGGTATAACAATTTAATTTTGTTATATAATCTAAAGACAAACACTTTTAAGCCCTTTTATATTTTTCTTTTCAAAGTAGGGAAAGCTAAGCTACTCTAAAGATCGTATCCATCTTCAATCTACCTTAGGAAACCTATAATTATGTAGTTTTCAAATTAGAACGTGTCCTATTTCAAACTTAACATTCAACTCTGAGAAAATAAAGCATTCAAATAATAAAAAATTCTATTATCTTGTATTTTCTCCATACATTTTCTTTTTGTTTATGAATGAGGTAAGATTGGAAATCTTCCAATTTTTAAACGTAAGAAAGAAACTGCAATAGACCTCATTAAACACGAAGTAGATTTTAAGATAAATAAATTATCAACTCTGATTTAATCATCGAAGTGAAAAAGAACAATAGACAGAGGACAAAGACATCGATAAATCTTGCCGTTTAGTCAGTTTATGATAATGGGGATGAGAATTGAGAAGGGGGTATGTGCTATGCATCCTCTGGCTTCTTAATGAACATTGCAGCTCAGAGAGATACAGTTGTCACCGGTGTTAAATGGAGGAGCGATCGGACGTAGAAATACATTCGTCACTGATTAGGATGATTTAGGTGCATTAGGCTGCTAGCAATTAACGGCTTAGGGGGAAAACTAGGGCCTTTGCTGAGTTTCCTGGATGATGGATGCGCTCTGTTACAGTGTAACAGACGTAGGCAGACGTATGCGCAAATTGCACCCTGCAACTTTCTTAATTGCTCAATTATCCGAGACAACCATGAGTCAATGATTAACGCAGATACGATACGTCAAAATAATAATCAGTCATTTTGTTTCACTCAAGCAATCATTCGCACTTGTCCTTCAAGTTTAGTTTTGCCCTAAGTTTCAAATGTAAAGCTCGCTTTTGCCACGAAAACATTTTCGCAACTTCATTGAACTAAGTATTGAAGTCATACGAATCTATTGAAAATCTAAATATAAGAATCTAATCAAGAATAATAAACTTCCGCATGGTATCTTTAATTGAATCCACTTGACTTATAATTTAATTTTAGAAAAGTCTTAAAAACTTACCTAGCTTTTATGCTTTTTTCAAGCGTCGTGATAAAAAAAACCTGGATCTCCACTCTGAACTCTGCATTAATATGGAAATACGTGGTTTGAACCTGTGTCCCATTTTCGTCCTTCACTCTCTTCTCCATTTTCCTGGAAAAGGGTAAATTTATTCAAATTATTATTCAAGTCTGACGGAGATTTTTATAATCAGAATAATATTCACTGCTTCTGAATATTTGACTATCCCATTAGAGTAATCAAATATAGTCTTCTTTAGATTCGCATCATATATTTTAGCTCGATTTGTAAAATACAGATAAGGTATTTTATGAACTCTTAATGAAAAATTTCTCAAAGGTTTTACACGTTAAAGAAAAAAAAACGATGGTCATCAAAGTAAGTATAATTGCTTTGAATATTTATGCAACGTCGAAGATTCATTTTAAAAAATATTACTCGACGACTTGGCAGATAGTAAATATCGTTTCAAGTTTATTTTTGAATCTGCTTAAGTGATGGAATAAAAATGGTTTATCACGTGATCATCAGCGCTTAAGTCGACAACACATGGCTTCACTGCTTTGCGCTTTATTCGAAGGTTGAGTGTAAAACGCTTCCGCGTGGCGAATGCGCAAACTTTAAGTTTATAATACAACGCACGTGGCGGTCAGTTTTTAGACACACGAGTACACATTTACACAATGCCGAATTTAAGATACTGATTTAGCATTATTACGATCAGTGGGGAATTGGACTAGTGTGTTAGTTTACAAGGTCGACATCAGTTTCAACTTTTTTTTCTCAAACGTTTCTTCAATCCTGCTCAGTATTTGAATTATAAATAATTCAAGCAATTTTCAAATATAAAAAATTTTCAATATATTTGAAAATTGCTAGTGCATAATTCTGGGTACAATTAAAAAAGTATCCACTAATTTCTAGATCTATAAAAATAATAGTAGGTACCTAACTTCGCATTTCACAAATTGGAAGATGTTGAGAGTTGCACAGCAATTTGTGCTGATTGAGATTGGTCTAAATAGCCCCTTATTATCTTCACGCTCTCCAGTCGGAAATACGGGATGGGTTTCAAAGATATTTGTAGATTGTGGAACTTTAGAAGATCGGAAAGGATTTCCAGGACCAAACTAAACTGTATTCTGGAATCTAGACTTAGAGAGGAATCTTCGTATTTGTGAAATTCGGTACGAGAGCGATTACTAAACTCGAACGAGCTTGCCGTAATGCTGGTTGCTCCTCGTCCTCGCTTATCTTCGGCGAAGCCACCTTAGGCGCTGTACTCCATTAAGAAAGTTTACGAGTACGTGACTGAAATGTTCACTTGACTCAACAAAGTTAGGATTTTTAACCTAAGTTCTCTTTCAACCGATAGCTCAACTTATGTACTTTAGAATCCTTAAATGAATTCAACAATCGATAGAAATTTCGCTCCCTAACTTCAAATCATTTCCCGATTCAAAACACAACAATAAAAAATTCACTTTATATAGTAATATTTTTTTTTATAGTAAAATTTCTAGAAATAATTGGAATAAATTGAATATTTAAAGAGAAAAGATTTGGATCCACTTGACATTTTTATAGCGTGACTTTTGACTCTGACCTTGTTGAAATTGTCATGAAATACGAAATATTTATTGGCATATTAACTATTAAAGAAAATCGTGTTATATTACATAAACTATAAATTAGTCTCCCTCTGCCACTATGACATTATTATTTCCATTTATACACCTAACATTGCTATTTATCTTTTATATTTCCTTTCAAGTCACATATAATATGCATATAAATATCATCCTTTATAAATTAAAAGTCAAAAAAATATTTTTGATCAAACTATATTATGAGGCTCCAGATGCAAATCTCTTAATATAGCTCCCTTAGATTTTGATATAAGTTACGTTTTTTAAATTATGGTTTAAAAATTTAGAAATTAAGCAAATGAGTAACAAATCATGAACAGTAATTTTCAATTCATGATTAAATAAGGAAGTAAATAGTGACCATGCAAATGAAATTAGTTACTGGAATTTTGTTTGTAAGAACATTTAGCTTCTGAATAGAAAGGTCTCTGAATATATTATATATAATTATATACGTGTGTATTGTGTAATTGTATGTTTGTCTGTATGTATTAAGCGTGAGCTACGAATGGCACTGTGGCGAGTTACGTGAGCATAACGTCAATTTCCGAGATGAACAACCCCTCTGTGGGTTATTTTGAACCTGGTTCATAGGTCAATTACTATTGGCGGGTACTGAAATTGACTTGCTCTTCGACGCAATTACTGCTACTTGGACGCATACTGACCATCGTTTTTAAACCACAATCTCCACGTTCACACTCCTCTCTTCCCCAGAAGAATAAACAAATAAAAGAAAAGAAACGTTTAATATACGAAACAAGATTTTATGAAAAGATGTTGAGAAAAGCAGCATCCCGTTTTCATTGCCTTCAGCTTGACACTTCATAAACTCCCTAATTGTCATAATCTCATATTTTAATATCTAATACACAAAATAAGTGCAAAGACAAATAAAAAAAGAGCACGCACAGAAACATCCAGTAGCAACTGAAGTACCTATAACTTCTCTATAATCGTGATAATGAAAGAACCGTGCGAGTCCAGGGGCAATTTCGCTTGGTCGAACATTAAAAAACAATGCAACGCACATGTACGAAGTAACCGGTGAAAGTAACGGCAACATTAATGACGGGGAAATTAGTTTAGCGCAATATTATAGTGCACTCTGGAATCATTTGTCTCTCACGCGAGCCCTCCTAACAAATTAAGTTCGATGAACTCTCGCGTGTACTACGTGAACAAATTAGTAATTAGTCAGCGAAGGAAAAACTATATTTTGTTTTTCATCTTACAATACACCGTGAGTGCGTCAACTTTATCGATTTTTAATAGCAAATGGTTATTATGTTCTTTGGTCTACTATTCTCTTTGAAATGTTGTCAATATTTTAAATATTGATTTTCATGTTGTGAAAAAATTCTCTCTTCTAACTGCCGATGTGGCAATATATTGAAAAAATTCAAATAAATTTAAAAAAAAAATGTAAAACCAACAAAATATGTAATAAAAAAAAAAAAGAAGAAAGACAACACAACACACGGTATTCCCAAGCGATCACCCATCCAAGTACTAACCGTGCCCAATGTTGCTTAACTTAAGTGATCGGACGAGAACTTGTGTTTTCAACGTGGTGTGGCCGTTGTTGAGTTTTTTCGTTTAAACTATTAACTAGACCATTTAATGAAATATAATGCGTATAAAATAAACTGCTGCTAGAATAAAAAATATTGAAATACACCCAGAAAAAACTTTTCTTGAATTAAAAAAACTTTCTTTGAATCAAAGAAATTGTAGTATTGATATACGGTCAAAGAAACATTTCTTTAATTCAAACAAATTGTTTTTGAGTCAAACAAACAGTTTCTTTAGATTAATATAATTCAAAATAATTTTGTTTGAATCAAATAAACTTTGTTTGAATGAAAAAAAATTAGTTTAAAAGAAAGAAAGTTTTCTTTAATATAAAGAAAATTTTGCCTTGAATTATCAAAATAAAAGTTTTGATTTAAACCGTTTTTTTTTTCTTAGTGAAGTTGAAATAAATTAAAAAAAAAAATGTTAAATTAACAAAATGTGTAATAAAAAAAAGAAGAAAGACAAAGTCTTTCTTCATTTTTTTATTACATTTGAATTTGATCGATTTGAAATTTCTACCAGAACGGTTGAAAATATAACCAATAAAGGGAGTATATCACAATATATGTATAAACAGTTATTAGGTATGGTACATTGGCTTGTGCTTGCTTCTAAAGCTTTTTATTTGCACATACGGCCAAGATCAAGTAACGTAAATGACACGGTATTCCTCAGCGGCCACCCATCCAAGTACTAACCGCCCCCAACGCTGCTTAACTCCAGTGATCCATTGAGAACTGGTGCTTTCAGCGAGGTATGGCCGTTGTCTGCATTACATATATGTAACACCCTATTGCAACACCCCATTTTCATGGGGACCCTTTAAAGATCCCACATGGGAACTCATATGGGAAACCACATGGGTTCCTTTATTAATCCGTATGAGAAAATTGGGACACGAAATGAGATAGGAACCTATGTGGGAACCTATGTTGGAATTCATACACTCGGAGAAAAAATTCGATAGATTCAATAAAACAGTTTGTTTAACCTAGTTTGTTTGTTGCAACTAAAAAATTTGGTCAACGCAACTAAACATTTGGTTCCTTTGAAAAAACGCAACAATTTCATATGGTCAATTCAAAGTAATTATTTGTTTGAGCATGTTTGGTTGATTCAACCAAATAAATGTGTTGAACGAAACATATTATTTATTAGAAAATGATTTGGTTAGTGTAACAAAATGATTTGGTTGATTCAACCAAATAATTTCATTGACTAACTAAACATACCGACGCGACGCGTATGACGCGTATGCTGGTTGACGGCTCGAAAAGTGAATAGTATTTATTTAACAGTGTGTATTTCTATAAGTGTATTTATATAAGTGTATTTATATATATTTAATAAGTGTATTTATATATATTACAGTATTACACGCACGGAGAAAAATGAAGTGTTAGTTTAACTATCTGGAGTGTAAAGCTGACTATACTGCAGTTTCAACTATAGGACACCCCTCTAGATAGTATAACCTAATATCCGCGGAGTGTTAAAAATGGGCTGTCAGCTTAATTATTCCAGAGTGTAAGTTTTACAATCCTGGAGTGTAAAACTGAGTATTCGCGAAATGTTAGCTTGATTATCGCGGAGTTTAAACTTGATTACCCTGGAGTTTTAACTTAACAATCCAAGAATATTAAAGCTGAGTATATTAAATAGTTGAAACTATTATATTAAGATATAATAATAATTCTCTCGTATAGTAAAAATTTATTTTCATGGAAAATGTTTTAAAAATAATTACAAATTAATTACAAATTAATATTTGTAATTAATTTGTAATTATTTTAAAAACATTTTCCTACTCGACAGTTATTTTGGAATGAAGCATAATTAATTAAATGTAAATAAAAAAACTCAAATTTTATTTTATACATAGTTATACTGCACTTTTTGTTACAATGTACATTTTTGTTGAATATTTATATAAAAGAACTGGTCGATAATTTGATAAATGTAATTGGTTGACAACAATTTTTTTTGAAGTCTTTTAACTTCGTAAGCAAAACCATATTCCCAAAATCCTACAGTATTAAAAATTTCGCAGTAAACAAAAATATCATTTTTCGATGAAATTAAAATTTCATTGATTTTTCCAAAGATTGGGAACTCGTCGCCTTCTTCAATGCAACTTACGAAATTACATTTATATTGTGGAACGTCGACTCGTCATATTTCCTAAAACAAAAAGAACCGAAAGAATCGAATATAAAACCAAACAAATTAAGTAATATTATTAAGTTGATTAAGTAATATATATTATACTTGATTATACTTACCGATTCACAAGGACAATAAAAAACGAACACAAATTGACAGAAGGCACATACAAGAGACAAGACACGAGAAGACACAAGAAGACACGTAAGGTTATGTTCTAGACTTTTACCAAAATTGGCGAGAGCGGTGCGCCGACGCGTGGTACCATAATGGTCACGTGATATTTCAATTTTTGCACATCTTTTGATTAACTATCTCAGAGTGTAAACCTTACACTCTGAATATATTCAAATAGACTATAAAATGATTGTTAGTCTGAATATTCGGAAAAAATTATGAATAGTACTTGGTACTATCCAGAGTTTTAAGCTGACTCCCTAAATTTTAACACTCCAAGTTTAACACTCCATTTTTCTCCGTGCGGAGAAAAATGGATAGTCAAACTGACTATCTGGAGTGTAAACTATAGGACAGCCTTCTAAGATAGTTAACCTGAAAATCTGTATATACAATCTGAACATTATTGGGATAATCGACTTTACTATCTTAGATATTCAGGTTGACATATCTTAGGTGGCTGTCCTAAATTTGACTATCCAGTTTTCTCCGTGTATACATATGTTTATTTATATAAGTGTATTCATTTCCATTATTGAATAGGTTATAGAGGATATTGGAAATGAAAAAAACTTTTTTTTTAAACCAACAAAAAATTTTGTTGGATCAACTAAAACATTTGTTTGGATCAACCAAAATATTTAGTACAGTCAACCAAACTTTATTAACCAAAAAATTTGGTTGAATCAACCAAATATTTGATTGACCCTATAGCAATGCATTTATTTGGTTGATTCAACCAAATTTTTTTTAATCAACCAAACTTTTTTCTGAGTGTACGGGATTTTATGTATTTTCTTTTGAATTTGCTTACTTCAAAATTACTTCAAAATTACTTATCAAAATTATACTTACTTCAAATTCAAAAGAAAATACATAGGATTTTGTATGGGTTTTCACATAGGTTCTGATGTAGGTTCCCACATAGATTCCTATCTCATTTCGTGTCCCAATTTTCTCATACGGATTAATAAAGGAACCCATGTGGATTCCCATGTGGGATCCTTAAAGGTCCCCATGTGAGGATTTCCAATAGGGATGTAAGCAGCTCTTGGGGGAGGGGGTAGTCTTACATGGTTGGTGGAGGAGTTAAAAATGATCTTAAAGTGTTAATATACTTCAACAGCCCCTAATGGAACGCAAAAAAATTTAATTCAACCAGAATGCATAAATCTCTCATTATAAGTGTAAGATATGATTATTATAAGATAATATTATATTATATATATTATTATATATTATATATTATATTATTATAATTATTATAAGATTATTCACATAATCAGGAAAACATTTAATGAAATATAATACGAATAAATTTAATTGCTGCGGGAATAAAAAATATTAAAAAGTTGAAATAAACTTTTTAAAAAATGTAAAACCAACAAAATATGTAATAAAAAAAAGAAGAATGACAACACAGCACACGGTATTCCCAAGCGGTCACCCATCCAAGTACTAACCGTGCCCAACGTTGCTTAACTTAAGTGATCGGACGAGAACTTGTGTTTTCAACGTGGTATGGCCGTTGTCGAGTTTTTTCATTTAAACTATTTAGAAACGAATATATTGCCAAAAACTTAATACCTTTTCCATCCTTTTTTCAGGGTTGTTTTCCAATATCATTCTCATATTCACCCCCCCCCCCCTCCCTTTTTTCCCCCCTTCTCTCCCTCCTTTTTCTTCATCCTTTGCAAATTCCTTTTCTAATCCCCCTTTCCTATACACACTTTTCAACCCCTACTTTAAATTATTTTCTAACTTCTTTTCCCTCCCTTTTTCCTCACTTTTCGTAACTCTTTTTTCCGCCCTTTATACCTTTCAATAACGCAAAATAAGTAAATATATCAATCTTATTCAATATATGTTACAATATGATCAACTCGCAATAAAGCTAAATGCTGAAAATTAAGGACTTTTATTTTCTAGAGCAAGCTGCAAAACATTTCTTGCGGACTCATACTATTGAATTTATCTTTCGACGTGGGAGTTTTATTAATCTACAATTAGCGAGAAAATTTATTCTTGTTGCATTAATCATTCGTCTTGTTTTTATGTTCTTGTGAACTCGAGTCAAATCCATTATGAAATCTTATTTATGATTTTATGACTTTTTTTCAGTACATAATCCTTTTTCTCATTTAATTCTTTTTATTAGAGTTTAATGGTTTTTATATTCGATGATATAAAATTTCAGAATATATCAAGACTCAAGATTCGATAAAATGATAAATAAAATGATAAATAAAATATGAGAGAATGTTGTAATACGAATGGAATTTTTTTCCATCTTGAACTCTTTTGAAGTTTGAGGCAAATAAATTGAATAGAAAGGGATACCAAATAACAGAGCCTTATTGAGAACTTAAAAGTCAAGATTCCAGACAAGTGTCCTTTGACGTATATCCTTACAGAGTTAACTCGAAAGAGTGAAGCCATTTTTTTAATGGCAATGCAAGTATGTAAGATTCTATTGATTCCATTGATTCCATCAAAAACGTGATGAGAGTCACGTAAGTTCTCGATCCTTGTAAAGAAACTTGAACGTCACGTGTAAATTAACTGAGGTGAAAAAAAAAAAAAAAAATGAAAACAAGGTAGCTTGTCTTTCTCGGTCAGTCAAGGCAACTAAGGCATAAGACATCTGGAGAGTTCTTGCTCCTGTCCAATAGTGAAGAAAATTAAGAGGAATTAGTTCCTAATAAAAAAGAGGCAGCAAAATGTTTAGTAATACCAATCGTTTTTCAGCTATAAATTAAAAGGAGTTATAAATACGTTATTAATTGAATTTAATATTCATAATTTCAATCAATGTCTTTGCATTTGTGGTTTATTTTTAATAATAATTTTTGTTCTTCATTTTTAATACTGCTGAGGAATTTTTTTAAACAGGGAATTGAATATTAAGATATAAATATTCTACTACTGTTTTATTTGTTCAGAGATTTTCTGTTTGTTCACTGATCGTGCAATCTGCTTAACTCGTGTTAATGAATAAACATGCGGGTGTACGGTGAAGTAATTACTCATGTACATATTTAATACGAGAACTTTCGAGGTAACACTTAGAATGATGAATGCAAGTTATGAAAGTAAGATGATTACCTTTTTGATTAATTAATTAAAAATCGAGGTAAGGAAAATGCAGACAAAGCCGACGAAGAAGAGATAAATTCTTAAAACGAGTCTGCATTTCGATATTTAAGCAATTTTTGTTTGAATTCAACAATTATTTTTCTGTGTGTAGACTTTAGGACTAAAAATAACAAAAAACCTTTGCAAAACACTCTTTTTACAAATAAAACGAAAAATAAAATACGCCACTAACTTTTCTCGCTGGTTTGTTAATAAAATACCTCGATTCATCAGAGAAAATATCATTCACTGATTGAAACAGCGAAAACATCGCTGATTCAGGTTTAGAGAGTAGGGATGCATACTTTTTTTTTTATTTACTTTTTCGGCATTTATTCAATTTCACATGCAATTGCTTTCGCTTAATATGACTGTGTATCGAGAAAATAAAGTTTACTTTGAGTAAACACGAGCATACGTGAGTTCGAATCTGAAATGTTTATTTAAGCTAAATAGAAACTCGCTTCTATACCAGATGATAGAAGTTTTTTTTTTTTTGTATTTAACTCTATTTGCAGGAGTAAAGCTTTAATTTGGTTGAAACGAAATCCTATCACCAATCAAATGTTATTTGATCAAGCATCAAAATCCTCTCCTAAATTTCCAATACCCAAATTGCTTTTAATTTGAAGTTAATTTCCTTTATGGACATATTAATTTTCTTTTATCGGTTTATAAAATCGTTTGGCCCATTTTGCTTCCTCATAGAGGAAGCTTTGTGGTGGTGCCAAAATTCAGTTTCCTAAAAAAGGTTTTTTTCAACATATTTTAATGTCAATATATCTAACATGATGTCCTGAAAAATTGTCCAGATTTGTGTGTGTGTGTGTCACGATCCAGCAATTTCTTGAAAACGCGTAGAGATAAATTGATGAAATTTTACATAGTTATTTCATTATACACCTAGTTGAATTTCTTACAATGGTTTAACAAAATATTTAATTTTACAAGTTTTATGTACTTTTATAATTTTCTTAAAATTCATTTTTTCACTATAACTTCTCAAATAATCAAAATTCAAAGATGATGTAAGGAAAACGTAGATTCCTTGTGTCGAAACGAATCGATTGACCTATATTATTAATGTATTTCATTAAAAAATAACAAAGTTATGGTTAATTGTATTTCCAAAAATTAATTTTTCGACTATAACTTTTCAAATAATCAAAATTTTGACTTGACGTACGGAAAATAAATGTTCCTTGCATCGAGACGAATCGATTGGTCTATAATATTATTTCATTTCATTGAAAAATAAAAAAATTATTGATCTATTTAATTTTGAAAAATTTGTTTTTCAACTATAACTTCTCTAATATTCAAAATTCGAAGCTGACGTAAGGAAAATAAAGGTTCCTTACCTCGAGACGAATCGATTGACCTATAAGATTAATGCATTTCATTGAAAAATAAGAAAATTGTGCTTTATTGTAATTTCTGAAAATGAATTTTTCACATATAACTTCTCAAATAATAAAAATTTAATGTTGATGTAAAGAATAATTAATGCTTCCTCTATGAGGAAGCAAATCATATTTGCTTACAGGAAGCAAAGTGCTCATTGAATGAGCACAAAAGTTGATACAACTTCACAGCTAGTTTTAATTGAAATACTCAAATTAATTTTATTAAATAATCATCTGCATATAAGAATATCTGTATATGTATATTCTAAATTCCTCATTATTCTCATTAAAATATTTTTAGACCTCTAGAAGAATGTAATAAATAAGTCTGGTTTTGTTAACGTTGCCACTTACCAGGAGTCATTTGAACAGGTGTCAATCTATTGCAAATATTCATCAACGAACTCTGAGTTCTGAAACCGATACGCTTCAGCAACGAATCCCTTTGTTGGGGTTTGTGAAACGCCCTCGGTTTTCGAAATAGACAATCGAGGTTGGAAATCGATAGTCCCCAAGCGGAGGTGGAAAAAGACCACGAGAGGGTAATCCGCTCTATTGTAAAGGACAGGTTGATGAGGAGTCGTCAGGATTTGCTTTTCGATGAGATATTACAGGTGTATTCTCTTAATTCTATGAAGCTAGGCTAAGCTAGCTAAGTTTGTGGTTTCCTATGTCAACACAAATCGCCCCAACAAGTGCACAACAATAAGCAGGGTTCATATTAATCCTTAACTAAAACCCGTCTTATTTGAAAATTACAACAGAGAGAAAAAGAAAGAGAAAGAGAGATCAAATTTGCGAAATTTGAATGTTCTTGCGACTTTTTTTTATTTATTTAACGTTTGTGTTTTAATTATAATTTAATTAAATTTCTTTCTCATCTGTCTATCCCTATTCATTTACATACTGGTACTAATAGCAATATCGAATGAAGAGAATGCCATGCACATGTGTATTATACATATAGATACATTTGAGTTTGGTAAAAGAGTTCAATTGATATTATAATCAATAATGCAGGCGGCTTCGAGCTTCACGTATGCGCCAGTTCTATTAATTGCAATAATTGATATCAACGTGTTCGTATTTGGCCATATACTCATAATCGATTTTATCTTTCCCGAATGTACGTTATATTTCATTGAGGATAATTGCGGAAATCATGGAAATGAAATCAGTTTCCGAAATTACAAAATTTAGTGTCCATTCCGAAGAACAGAATTAAATGGTGATAAAATTAATCTTTTGTTTTATTCATTCTCGATTCTAAAGCTTTGCTGACTTAATTAAATCCAGACTCGCTTTAATTAATCTCTTCATTGATCAAGCTAATTTTACTTAGCATCTTAGATAGTCTGACATTACAGCAATCGAAAAAAATATATGTATTTAAAAAAAATTTATTAAAAAACAAACAGTTGTAGATTAAATGCAATATCAATGATAAGGAAATTATTACGAGAAAGTTCATTCTATAAATGAAGATTGCGATTGCATGGAAATAAAAAATAAGTGCTTATCTTATCTAATTACAGCAGCTTTTATGTCATATCGGCTGCAGCGAACACTTTTTATTTCCTTTCTCATCTTTTATTTCATTTCTCAGAAGCTTCGTGAAACTTAAGGCTCGGGTTGACTGGAGAACTGGAATCACCTACGCCTGATGAGTTTTCGCACACACTTATATAAAATAAATCCCACATGCGTGTAATCACGTGACATCGCGAAACTGTGCAAACTGCAAGACACACGAGTGTATCGCGTTTCAATTTGAATTTTGCGACCTCCGCCGGGTATCATGTAAATTGCTGAAGTCAACCTTCGTAGGCTCTAACACCTAAAAAGACACTTATTACTCATAAAAAAAGCGCTAAAATGTCAACGTCAACGAGCTTATTCAATATTCGCACGCTAACCAAAAAAAATTTCGCTAATTGGAAAATATAAAGTTAAATGGTGACGGATCCTCTCTAAACCTGAATGAAACTCAATAGCTAATTATAATACGTGTGTCTGAATTTCATTGTGAATTACAATTGAGGAAATAATAGATAATTGTGAAATTTCCCATGAAGATAAATTGTAAAATTATAATCAGCGAATGTTTATGCAATTTTTGTCGAATACATATGAGGGCTTGAAAAATGATGAAATTAGCTAGACATCCATCCCAAAGAAAAATAATCGTTTGTAATAATAATTTTAAATTATATTTAAAAAAATATAACAAATTACAAAAAAAAAAATAAATTTATTAAAAAAAAAGAATTAATTTAGGGTAAAACATATGAAGGCAATAATTTAAAATGTAAAATTGGGGCGGAACATTCTGCAAGCGAATAATGGAACGCAAAATAGAAAATTTTAATTGAACCAGAATGCATAAATTTTCCCTCAGAATAAGTGTAGGTATTTACATAATCAGGAGACCATTTAATGAAATATAATGCGTATAAAATAAACTGCTGCTAGAATAAAAAATATTGAAAAACACCCAGAAAAAACTTTTCTTGAATTCAAACAAATTGTTTTAAAAAAATGTAAAACTAACAAAATATGTAATAAAAAAAAAAAGAAGAATGACAACAGCACACGGTATTCCCAAGCGGTCACCCATCCAAGTACTAACCGTGCCCAACGTTGCTTAACTTAAGTGATCGGACGAGAACTTGTGTTTTCAACGTGGTATGGCCGTTGTCGAGATTTTAATTTAGGAAAAAATACACGAAGACAATAATTTGATCATTTTAACGGAAAAATAACACTAATTGCAGAAAGGATTACAAAATTTTTAGGTTTAAAGCTTTCCCGGATCGAAATACACACAAAAAAGACGTAAATAAAATTTTTCCAGTTTTGTCATAAACCGATTTTCATCTACTCTATTGAGCCATTGATTTTCTGACTTTCGCAAGGCACTTATTGTGAAAATTAATGCTGCAAACTGTACCTAAGTGCATACGTGTGCGTATTTTGCTCAGGCTAGTATCGCCTCTCGTAATGCCGCTTACGAAACTTATTTTTCCGGGCGATAACCTCTCGGTACGCCTTTTCCAGCTACGGTGATAGTGATAGTATTTCTTCTTTAAGTAAACGCGATTCAAGTACGCGAAACCACATATATGTATATGTAATTGTTATTTACTGCCCATTTATAAAATTTAAATAGCGGCGTACAATTTTTCCGAAAATGAAAAAATTTATCTTTACTATTATCGCGAAATATCTTAACTCTATTTGTACGAGCATTCATGAGTTTAAACTGTAAATTACATATCTACGGAGGTAGATGTCAATTTTAAACGCGAGTTTGCACCCAGAAAAAAAGTTTATTTGAATCAAATAAACGTATATTTGTTACAGAGCCAACTAAAAAATATCTTTGAATTAAGTAAAATTTATTTAATTCAAAGAAATTTTCTATTTAATTCAATTAGAAAATTATTTAATTCAAAGATATTTTTTAGTTGGCTCTGTAACAAATATACGTTTATTTGATTTAAATCAACTTTTTTTCTCAGTGTGTATCTGATGGTTATTTCTTAAATACATTGTAACTTCAGAAAAAAATGTTTGTACAAAAAATTCGGAATTAAATACAAAAGCATGAAACCAATTCCATTAAATTCGAATACTTTTATGAGACCTTGTCCAATATCCGGAAACAGACATCAAAAACTTTGACATTTATTATGAAAGATAATGTATAAAGTGACTATATTTTGAAAGAAAGAAATTACATCATACTGGGCTTTACTACCTCGCTAATAAAATTCTCATCTCCTTTGAACGTGACATAAAGTTTTAACGTGGAAGGCCGAAGTTCGTGATTCGCATCCAAAAATCAGAATTCCCGTTTTATATTCCTCTAAATTATCCAAAAGAGTTTCAATATGCAAATCCCAAACTAAAGAAGATATACTGGAGAAAAAGAAGTCTAATCAATTTCCAGAAGTTGCCATAGTTTTTATTCCATTCTAGGTTAAGGTCGTTTGATACTCGAGCTTCGAAAAAAAGGTATAGATAACGCTATCAAGAGTTCAAGGTCACTCTAAAAACCACTTTTAAAGTTAAGGGAAAAATCTTGTATTGAAAAAATTATTGCATAGCATTACTCTTAATGTAGCTCACGTTCAACTAAATCCAAGACTAAATCTATTCAAATTCACCTCAATTTCAATCTCAATTTCAATTCAACTCAATTAAAATTCCACGTGAATTCTATTTGCTAAATTCTATCAATTCAAATAGATTTCCAGTAAAATTCTCACAAGTGCTCCAAAGAAATATTGATAGCGAATATTCTTGAGAATATTCTCTTTCGAACTTTAAAGCTTGACACTCGTAACCGTGAAGAAATATGGCCAGTCCTGACAGCCACAGACGTTTGACGCCCGAGAACCATATATATTCCGCAAGGTCAGTCGTGTATTTTTTACGGTTATTTATATATACAAGTCAACTATAAATAGCCGAGAAAATACTCTGGGAGGAAGGGTAGCAAAGTTAAATGAAGAAAATTAAAGCTCCAGGTAGAGAGCTTTACTTTTTAATTCGAACTATAATTCGTTACCATGCATCTATAATTTATAACACTCTTTAGAATTGTAGATAGATACAGTTTATATACACAATAGTGAAGTCCAAAAAAAGTATTTCTTTTTTAAAAAAATCTTCTTTTTTAAGATGCCCTAAGAGATAATGTAGGTAGTAGAGACAAAAGATAATTTAACTAAAGGTCTCCTCTCCCTGATTTAAGAGGAAGATAACTTAATGGTAATGTTGGATTCACTTTTGAGAAGAATTACGAACTACCTCTTATCAATCATCACGAGATGTCCCTTGAGATTTCGAGATTCTTCCTGAATGTTTACGGGCTTTATGAGCCTTGAAGAATATTGATAGCTTGACCCATTTTCAATATTTTATTTTTAAAAGGTGTTATTTTTAAAATGTCGAATATTCCAGAAAAGTTTCACTAAAATGAAATCACGAAATCTCTTGCTTTTTATTCTTGCACCTCCTCAATGTCAAGGACTTAAGCATTGCACATTATCGAATAATGTAACGTTAAGTGCAAATTCTTGTAAAGATCGAACTTCACTCTGTGTATCGAAGGTCGGATTGGGTCTCGTAAAACCGATCACTCTTATCCCAGCATTCTAGCCTATTTCGACTTATTCCTTCAAACGAGTAAAGTTGGACAAAGTAATGGCGAGATAAATATTTGCGCGGAAGTCAGGGGCGTCTGTTTGGGACGCTTTTCTATGGGAAAACTTTTTCACTTTGTATACGTTAGATGCCCTAAAATCTCGGCTAAACGAACGTGGCTCGAATCCCCGAGTGGATATATCTCGATACTTCGTTTGCGATACTCCCGATGGCTCGTCGAACTTTCCGAGAAAAAAATATCGCGGGTACTAGTCAATGCCAAAACCTATAACAATACCGAATCTTTTTCTTTTATTTCATATAGAACTTCCACTGGTTTTCTTCCCTTGACAATTCTCAATGTATGAAATAACTTTGTGTCTCGTTAAAAGCGAGAAAAAATCATATTGCGTTCGAAGGTTTTAAACCGGAAAAGTTCCAATTTTTTTAACTTTTATTCAAAAAATAAATTTGAACCGTGCAGTTTAAAATTGGATGTTAGTTTAGAATAGTTTTGATTGGAATTAAAATGAAAAGAATCTTTGCATGAATTAAATTTGCGCATGAGTCATAATAAAATATTGAAACTACAATGGGAACTTGATGTGAATCGAAAAACAATTTTGCAGAGTGAGTGATATTATTTTTTATTTTTTGCTCAGTCACAGCAGTTTGCCAATGAGTCTCTCGGTACAGGAAGAGAAGAAAGGACGTGTGCATGGTCACCACGATCCATTAACCGGTTCTCCCATCACAGTGGGTGACCATGCTCATGATCCTAAGGTGTGTCGAAGAGTCTCGATTTTTCTGTCGATCATAATGGTCAGAAAGATTTATTTTTCTTCTGAACAATTTTAAAAGACTAAATGTTACCCGTTCTCCATTAAGATTTTCAGTTTTTAAAACAGTTTCATCATTATAAAATAGGTTTTAAAATTTATGAAAAAGGATAACTGTAAAGTTTAACTACTATCTAATAAATTTAATTTTTTAAAAATAATTATAATTATAGCGAATAGGGAACTGATGAAAAACCAACAAAAATCGTAAACCAGTTATAAAAGTTACCAGTTACTCTTTCTCAAAGTAATCAATGACTCACCCTCCTATATTTTACAGGTAAGTGATTATGAATTTAAAACAAAACTTAATATAGTATGAATATAGATGGAAGTATTTCAAACTTTATAGATGAGATTTAATTAATAAAAACTTTTTCTTGTTTGTCTAAAACAAGATTCAGTATTCTCGTACAAAAGAGTCTATATATCATATTATATATTATTCATTAGAATTTACGGCCACTCTTTGTAATTTACCGGTTTTCATAGAAGCAATACATACATTTAAACGAATCAAAGTAATTGAAAATGTAGAGTACGAAAAGAGCCGATGCCATTGACTCAAGAAAATAAGAAGTTTATATTGAATTTTAAGTTTGAGTTTTAAGAACTTTTTGAAAACTTTGTTTTTATATCTTTGTTCCAATAAATGTAAAAACAATCGTCAGACTGGACATCTGAAACTTCTACCAATATAGTTTAGATATGTAATTATTAAAAAAAGTAAACTCCTGATTTTTTAATTAAATGCACGGCTAAAAAAAATGTAACATTCTCGCAACTCAACAAACAGTACCATTCTTGGTCTCACTGATCTGGATTTAAGCTTACCTGAAACATAAATAAATGACATTTTGTTAGTTTTATAAATAAATTACGTCAATTCGATATGTAAACTATCTCTCTAAATATGACTTATTTTATTTTAGATCTTATATTTATTTTTGTACTTTATTTTTGTATATTTTATTTAGTGACTTGTGATTTTGACCCTTAATTTTCACTAAAAAATTGTTCCATGGAATTCGTTGACTTGCGAGGTTTGTGGTAGGTCAGTACTCTTAATTATATTCGGCGGGAAAGAGAGCGAGAGAGATGAAGCGACTCGAATAATCTCGAAATAGATTTTGTAAATTTAGATATGAGCTTGAATAAAAGGAGAAAAGGTAAATATTTTTTATTTGTATACATTATTTCTAGAATCTTTAATACTGAAAACTTAATGAAAGCTAGCTATATGAAGGCGAGGCAGCCTTGGATTGTAGTTAATATATGTACTTTGATTATTTAATTTATAGATGCTATGTATTTATTATAGAATCATTTAAAACTCTCGTAAAAAATGACTTGAGCTTATGGGGTTCATATTGTTCTCAAGGGATGTAAATATGAAAAAATGTGGTAGAAAATGAGACCATCAAACATGCATATTTTGTACTTTAATCTTCCCTTCTGCTTTATCTCTCTTTCTCGTCCTCTTTTGTACGTAATTTTCCGTATTCAACCAAGCTGATCTCTATTTTTGCGAAGACGACTTTGTCTTCGTTGAGATGGTGTATGCACCTATTAGGATATCCTAATAGGCTTTTTAAGGTCATTTTACAATGTTGACGTTGTTAAAAAGTGTCCTTTAAGTTAAGTAAACCACAAAACGTAAGACGGATTCATTTTTGTCCGACCAGAAAATTTGCCAATCCTAAAATAACTTTCTAGCCAAATGCTACAAAACAGATAGCGGTCATAGTAAAGTGGCCACAAGATTCAACTTTTTCATTTCCCTGACATTTTCCTGACTTTTCCTTGACTTTCAGACAAATTTCCCTGACAGAAAAATATTAAAAATGCGAACAAATTTTCAGTAAAAATACTATTGAAATTTTTTTAAAATTTCGTATAATATCAATTTAAATCTTTTGAAATCTTACATCACTTATCAACAATTAAAATTCGTAAAAATCTCTCAAATTTACAACAACCTTGGAAATCTCTTAAAATACATTGTTTTCTTGAAATTCCTAGAAACATCTTAAAATTTGATCAAATCCCTTTAAATTTGTTTATATTTCATGAAAACCCTTAAATTTTAACATGAAAACCTCTTGAAATTCCATAAAATTCTACAAAATCTTTTATAAATTATAAAAATCTTGTGAGATTTTTTAAAATTTCAAACAAATATCTTAAAGTTCTCACAAGTCTTTTAAAATCTTTTAAAATTCCACAAGAATATTTATAATTCCTTAAAATTTCTTAAATCCCTTCCAAGTTTCTCAAAATCTTTAATAATTGCATGAAAAACTTTTAAATCCTTTAAAATACGTAAAACTCTCTTAAAATTTTGTAAAATGATACAAAATCTTTTAAAAATCTCATGAAATCCTTTAAAATTCCTTAAAATTCTTTGAATTTCCTAAACTTTCTTAAAAATCTCTTAAAATTTCATGAAGTCCTTTAAAATTCCACTAAATCTTTTAAAATTATTGAAAATCTCCTGAAATCATTAGAAATCCAAAGAATTTCAAAGAATGCCTGGAAATTCTTTATAATCCTTCGAAATCCTTGGAAAGTTTCTAAAATCTGATAAATATACTATAAAATCTATATATGGCTATATGCAATACCACAAAATAACATAGTTAGCATAAATATAAATTTCTAATTTCCCTGATAAGTGAACGCATTTCCCTGACCTTTCTCTGACAATTTTTTTTTCCCTGACTTCCCTGACATGTGTCCACCCTGCATACGTAATCATACAATATCTTCGTTCAAAATGACAATTGTAGAAGATCCTTAAAAGATCTCCAGAACCCAGAAGAGTTCTTGAAAGCGAGTCTGAATTCTGGATCTTGGAAGTGTCCACAAACGTCGAGAGCGAAAAGGTCTCGTCCTGGTCTTTGGGTCTTGGAAATAAGCGGTAGTAACGTTAAGAAACCGGAAATTACGACGATAACGAAGAAGACGAGCGACAGCACTGCTCGCTGTCGTCGAATGGGGCTTACACAAACGCGCGAATCCTCGCGAATTCGCGTACAGGAAACTGAAGAGGAGTGGGAAGCAATCTAAAATTAGATCTAAAATGAGATCTTTCGTGGAGAGAAATAGAGTGAGAAGGGTGGAACGGGGGTTGGGGAGTGATTGAAGTGCAAGAAGAGGGTAAGGGGAGGTGAGAGAAGGGGGTGTGATACTTTCAGCACACACATTTTGTACACAGGATGTTCCAAAATTGGATCCTTCACACTTCAATGATGCAACATGCAACACTGTTTGCAAAAGTGCTGTTGACAGCATTCGATTCTCTTATCACAACAAATGGAGTGAAAGTAGATCCAATCAGAGATCCCAACGATTTTAGAGCTAAAGGGCAGATTTTGATACTTTGCAAAATTATTTAAATTCTTATTTAATGATTGTCAAACTGTAAAAAAAGGTATACGAAGTGGAAGAATTTTTGGAAAGTTCGTTGAACCAATTTCTGTTTTTTTTTTCTCTTTTATTTATAATTTTCCTGTTATTCTAGAACAAAATTCTATTCTTAAATGATCTTTCACAACGTCAATGATACCTCAGCAATTTATATGTTTTGCGAGCTTCGTGCTTGCATTTTATGGAGGAAAAACAAGCATTGCAACGATTATAATTGTTGTCAACTATCAATCACTATTTCTTGAAAATATCATAACTAACTGAAGCTTGAATTTGTTCACAAACGAAATAGAATTTAAAGAACTAAAAACGAGATATTTTGTGATTTCTCAATATAAAAAATTCGATTTTTAAAATATTTTAACTTTTTATTGAAAAACGTTCTGGTTTTAGTTAGATTTCAGAATCGTGGAAAATTCGGGGAATTCTTTCAGCAATATTCAATATTGAGATTTTATGAAAATTCTGAAATTTTCGCAACGAAAATATGCGATCGGAATGGATGTTTTGCTTTGCCAAGGCATTTTTCATTTCCGGAATTTACAAAAAGTGAAAAAGTAACAGGAAATGCTTTAAATTTGGATAAACGTTATGTATTCGACGTATTTATTGACGTGGAAATGAATCAAATGAAGGAATAACTGTTATTTTAATTCAAGGATTTCTGAAGACATTTGAAACATTTGATTTCAAGATATTTGAAACGCTTTCAAAATTGTAATGCCTAGATTTCTAGGCACTTCTAAGGATTTAAAAATAATTCTAGAGATAAATCCTTGTTTAGCATTGTCTCAACATGAATACTTTAATTAAATTAAACTGAAAAACACAATTAATCTGATCAGCACACTTGAAACACTACAGCGTTCTGTAAAACAGCTGACGCACCACTGGAGGTGGCGTGGCTCGACTGGTGGCCAGCGCGCGTCCTAAAATTTTATAGAACTCTAATTCCATTTACGTGATTTTGGATATATACGTTCTTTTTCCAACAATTTATTCTATTTATGAACTTCTATTATTATCGATGTTTTTCTTAGTGAATTGTAGAAGTCGATCAATATGTGATACTTTTAATAATAAGAAAAGTTGACCCGTCCTGCAGTCGAATGTCGAATCAAAAAAGCATAATTGAATACGAGAAAGCGTGAGTCACGCGTCTTATTTTCGGAGTGACAATTCGTTTTTGTCCTAGGTCAGAGAAGATCTACGGTTGATTGCTCCTTGTATAACCCTGAAGCTAGTCCCCTGATTGGCGCTGGCGGCAAACGAGATGAGAGAAGAAACCGGTCTTGATCCTCTTTTGCTCCTTTTACTCCTTTTTCGTTTTTTTCTTCTTTTCTTCCCTCTTTCTCTTCCTTGAACATCATTTCCTCCTTCTCACTCCTTTTTTTCTTTATCCTTTTCTCTCCTCTCTTTTCACTCCCTGACTCGAAGACTCGATCTTGGTCACTCGCATTCAAAAGGTATCACTATCTCTTCTTCGTCTCCTTCTCTTTGCTGTTACGAGTCTGTTATGGATCTGCCCTTGGGTATCATTTGATCCTCAATCGAGTAAATCAGTACAGTTCCATTTTGCTGAAACGTGCCATACGCCCACAAGTGCTATCGAAAAGACTCGTGACGCAGGTTTTCTTAGAGGCCAAACGTCCCAATATAGTACTTTTGTTTTCTGCATTTCATTGTCAGGAAACCTCGGATTTAGAATTATTTATTAAAAAAGCTTTTGGATAAATTAAGATAAGAAAATGCTTCAAGTGGTTGACCTAAATCTTGTAAAACAGCTATTTTTGAACGTATTCAAGATTTTATATAAATAAGGCCCTTTGTATCAAATCGGTTATATAATATTATGTAATATGTTTACTTTTAAATTTGATTTGAAAAGATTACGAAGAGAATTCATTTACGTAAATGAAAAATACGTTATTTTTTCTGTTTATATCAACTTCCACGCTATTATTTGAAACTAAGTAGATTGTTAATTATCATAAGACATGAATGGTGTCCATGTAGGCGCAATGAAGAGAGTTAATTTATAGAAGCAAATGCTTATTATTTCCTGGGAGGGAGAAAAATTTATATTTCATGAAAGAGCTTATCGCTCTACCCCTTGTTCAACTTATCTCGCACGCATATTCATAATCGCCCTTCCAAGCGGCAGAAAGTAATTATATTTACTTCGCGCGTTTAAAACATCATTATCGTTTAAAAATAACAACCTGCCTCAAGATTTTTATTATTTATAAGCTATTAAGTTGAATAATTAATAAAAAAAAAAAGGAAAAAATTAAAAATTAAGGGGACTCAAAAAAGGGGAGATTTTATAATTTATAAAAATCGTTTGACATTATTTTTTTTTTTTTTTGCTTAGTTCTCGGATTTCCTTTACTCTACGACAGAAAATAATTGTATCTCTCCGGTCGAGTGGTATTCACGAGAGCGATTATGTCAACGTTCTCTATATGTTAGTATAAACTAAATATATCTGGTCTCCATATAACATTTGACCTCCGACGACGTTGTAGTTAATAGCTTCTATAAATTGATAGTGAAAAAGGAGTGAGGAGGAAATGAAAGAGGGATGGAGGGAGAGACCATAAGAGAGAGAAATCGATTATGTCAATTGTCGAGAGGTTTCTTGACAAGTGAAAACAAAGTGTTGCCTCAGACTACAGATATTAATTATATTTTAGTCATAATTCGTACGTCAATTGAACAATACAGTCTGCTTTCCTCGAGATTAAAACGAACGATGATTTGACATTTTCATTGAAATTAAAAAAAAAAAAAAAATGAAACGACTCAGTCGTAACGATTTTAAATAACAGGTCAATTGGACAGTTTAGAAATTAACTGATAATCTTTAAATTATAAACAGATTTTTAACCAATTATCTTACAGATAAGAATTTTTCTATGGAAAAGATTTGTCTAAAATTTCAAGACGGAGAATTTCTAATTGGGGCGGTTTAAACGTATGCGTTTTAAATTTGGGAAAGATAAAAAATTTTTTACCTGTTTTCGAATTTTTAGCGTCTAAACTTAGAAGGTTTTTTTTATATAAAAAAAATATTTTGATTTTATCAATTTCAGGACAATTGATTCGAATTTAGAAATAATTTTCGTTTATTTAATGCCGTGAAAACGTACGAGATTATGTAAAATCTTAATCAAATGCGTTACATACAATTATTATTAAAACGTTGGTCACGTAGGAGTGTGATTATTAAATCGTGATCACATTCGAGCATTGTCATTAAATCTCGATAAAATATGAATATAATTATTAAATCTTGCATCACATTAGCTTCCGATTTCATTATTATTTATCGAAAATGAGCTAGAATGTATCATGCTTGTCGTTCCTTTCTAATTATTGTCGGTACGTGCCGCTGGTCGTCACTTTGAAAAGGAAGCGGGTAATAAAGAAGTCGGTCTGCTTACAAAGGTAGACAAATGTTTCGCTAAAAAAGGTTGACGTAATTCACCTTGATTAAAGTCCTGAGTGCAGGATTGCGCTCCTCCTGCATTTCTCAGTCTCTTTTGCTTTGCTCTCTCAATATGAACATCTTTTTGTAGAGAAAAGTTAATCGCGGGATTCGAAGAAAACATTTTTGCCTGGGATTATATCCGATAATTACTCTTCTTTGAACAGGAACGATGAGTGGCGGTAGGAAAGATGTGATTTATTCCCCCATAAAGACTTGTAAGGGACGTAAAAGAGAAATTAAATCTATAAGGCTCTTAATTTCTTTCACCAATTCGCAATTCTATTTTCCACTCAAGGAAGCATTAAAATATTACGACCAATACAATAATATATTAATAATTTATTTTGAACATTTTCTCAAACCTTCTATCAATAAATGTTTTATACTTGCAATCTTAATATTTAAATTCTGCCTGAGAAGAAATCTACTTATATGTAAAATTATTTTTAAAAAAAGTTGTTCTCATTATTTCTTTTGTGTCTTTAAAAGAACGAACTGAGAGAGTCATATATTATTTGATAAACCCTCCTTTTGTAGAAATTGCAGAAGCAAAATCCGCTGATCCATAAAACAGTAAAGAGGTTTAAAAACGTAACGCCAGCTTTTCTCGACAGATTTGGTTTCCTATATGACCACTTTGCACTCAGCAAAGTATACAGTTTTTACGTTTTACCACAAATTTTCTACGTTATTTTTCTTTTATTTGTATTATCCTGCTTTTTATTTATCAGAGAAATATTTTTTAGCAGTGGATTTTCGTTGACGAGAACATAGCTGTCGTTACTTCTGGCGCAATGCTTTTTTTCATTTTATCCATTACTTCAAATATATCCCACTTCATTGACGCTGAATCCCATCCCTTTGACAAGTATAAACGACACCGATTTTTTTCCGCCTCAGGCTTATTGATTCCTCTTCCCCTCAACTTTAAAATTTCCTTCCCTCTTTAGTTTCAAAGCGATTTTTGTGATAATAATTTTTCGTCGCTTTTTATTTTAGTATATACATATACATAAATAGTTTTCAACTCGGGCTTTGATATCATTCTGTCTTTTGATCTCAAGGGGATCTCGAGTTTTGTTTCCCGATTCGTTATGCTGCCAATTAATTTAACAAAAACGTCAGATTTTTTCTCATATTTTTTTTTTAATGAGTCAGTTGGGGAATTTTCAACTCTCTGAATAAGCTCCATTCAGCGTATTGGAATTAGAGTTTTGATTGCGTTAATACATTATTCATTTTTTTTCATTTTCAATATCTATTCGAATTTAGATAATAATAGTTAAATCAGTTTGATAAAAATAACTATTAGTAAATAAAAACATTCAGATTTATAAATACATATATATGGAATGAGAGATGAAAAATGTTACAACGGAATGTCTCGAGTGATAGTTAAAAGTTAATTATATCCTACAAAAGTTGTTTTATCTCGGCTGTGCTTTATTGAAAAAATGGTAAAGTGCAAGGCCAGGTAGAGTTGGCAGCGCAAAAGAAACAAGTTTTAAGTCTTGCTCAAGTTCGTGTGAAAATCAACACGTGTGAAAATTTCAATGATATTATAAAGACAAACGATAAAATGGCAAGCCATTTTAGCCGTTTTGCTGCATTTCTTACGGGAGAGGTAATAAAACTCATTGAAGCACGATGATGATTCGACATTATGCTGCGTGGCATGGTTACGTGAACATGTGCGAACAGCAGTTAAACCGACTTGTAAATTGCACATTTTAAACTCATGAAAATAACAGGTATTATACAGGCTGTTCACCTTCAATTTTCTACCTTTACATTTTGATTTCTTTTGTCGTAAAAAACTTTCTATGTGGTATTTATTTCCCCTCTCTTTACTCAAGATTTTCAAACTGAAACAAACATTGTAAAATTCACTTCTTTAGAAAATATTGTAAAATAAAATCCCTTTTTCAACTTAAAATATTTAGGACCCGAAAAAAAATTTTAATGTGGTTGTAGTTCTGAACATTCAAATGTCAATAGATTTCCTATAACAATATTCATGATTTTGATAACAATACTAAAGTTTGCAAGGAATTATACCTCAATAACATAAATCATTTAATTTAGGGCTCAAATTTTTTATCAGCAGGAATTTTGGAAGGAAGCCGATGCAAATTCTCTGGAATTTATGAGTTTTCCAATCGCGTTCCGTTTAACAATTCACAGCGCGGAATTAGCAATGAGAATTTCCAAGGGTGTTCGAACGGGGAAGGAAAAATGCGAAGGAATTTGTTTCGAGGAAAAAAAAGGGACTTTGTTTTCGTCTATTTGCTAAAGTATTTTTGTGGCTTGTTGAAATAGGGATTCGCCTACCGAGACAGGATTTAAAAGACACATTACGTAAGCTGGGACTGCCCCAAGATTTTCGTGCCAACCGCCGTACATATTTATTTATATCGATGCTGTCGAGATATGCAGTCTCTCGCAAAATCAACATCGACCGGACGGACGTCACTCCGCATTACGAAATGGCAGTCGAAGTCGATGTTCCTTCGACCATGATACCCAGACAATTAATAACAATTAGCGATATTTTACGTAATACCAGATAATACTGGAAATATGGAAATTGCTTCAATTTGTCAGAATTTACTTCGAAGAATATACTTTCGAACAGAAAATTTATAAACGTATCTTTTAAGATAATCCCCATATTTATCTACCATATCTATCTTTTTTAAATCCCCTTCTATAACTTCCCAAAATGTAAAATCAAAATCAAAATTAAAAATTTACATTGACTAACGTAAGAAGATTGTTAACATCTCATCCATTCGCAAAACCGTTTAATTTCATTAAAGATAGAAATTATCTTTTAACAACTCGAATATCGAGTCAGCCGTCGTATTCGTTTTGCAACAACAATCATATCTGTCACTCTTCCCTTTTTTTTTAAGTCGTGGCTCTAAGTATCCTCGGCCCACACGTTTTACAGGCTCACGAATCGGTTCAGAACTTTGACTTTTATTAATGATTCCTTTTGGTGATTGATGATGGCAGAATGAGAGGAACATGCAAATACGCGCGGAACACGACTCGTGCGCATAATGTGACTGCATGTGCATAATCGTACGTAACATATAACGGGTATAAATACGTATATGGCCAGTGGCCACCACCTTGCGCTTTGGTTTACTTTACTTTTTATTTTTGGTTTACGTGCACTATTTGAATCAAGAATAAAATAATAAAGTTCCATAAGACATATACAAGAAAAAGTACAAAAAAAAATGTGACAAACCAAGAGAATCACTGAACCGGATGTAATGAAATTTTCGCCCGGAGCCACTAATTAAACTACATGACGAATCTTCCTCGCCTTCCACGTACCTCGCACCGCAAGTTTCTAGAATCAAAATATGATGGGAAACATTCCTCTTGGGTTTTCAGTGAAAACAGGGAGCAAACCAAACTTGGATTTCCTCAGTAAACAACTATTGGAACTCTCCAAGCCTTCAGGGCTTCGTAAATATTTTCATTTGAAGGTAGCCATACAGAAAATTCAAAATTAATCATTTATTGTAGAGAGGACCACCTTTCCCTATTATTGACATTTGCCGAACTGAAGTTTATGAAGTTCAATCTTTCATGTTTATGTTTACTAGAAAAGTATTGTTCGACAATTGCTTAATTAGTTTAAATATCAGGATCAAATTTCAAGAATAACATTACATAAAAAGCTGTTATGAAGAACCTGCTTGAAAGAAAATCTGATTCGAGATTTTTCTTTTAAGATTTTTCTGCGGGGTATTATTTTTCTTTTTTCTTTCTTTTTTTTTTAAATCTGCATATCTGGTGAAAATATCCGATATGAAGAAACGAGCTCCGAGAAGAAAAATATGTATCGATTTCTCGACCTTACACGATATTCCCAGACGCCCGTGAATCCGAAATAAGTGCGATAGCGGTTTTATGTCCGGCGCAACTGTTCACAAGACGAGGTTTGTCTGGATCAGGAAAAAGTGGAAAATGGCATTTGCTCTCGTAAACTATAGACGACGACGCCTAGAAGCTTATTATCGAGATCCTAAAGAAAAATGAAGAGGAAGGTAGTAAAAATGAAAGCGTGTTCACTTTACCCTTATGTTCACTTTGCCCCCGATTTAATTTTGATGTCGTCTGGTTTATGATCCTTCTATTTTACACCAAAACCACTTCATGATATGTGAATCCTTTGTGAGGTACATACCTCTTGCAATTGTTGTAAAAATTTTATTGAACAACAGCTTGAAATAACCTTAAATTACTGCATTCATGCATAATCACTCGAAATTAGCCGCACAATTACCTGAAATCACAACAATCACCTGCAATAATTCAAATTACTCGAAAATCATCAGCAACACTCGAAAATTATCTGGAATCACTTAAAATCATATAAAATTCAAAGTTAAGTTTACTTTAAATTACCGAAATCTTCTACAATCACCTGAAATCTCCTCTAATCATTGCTATCGCTCTGAATTCACCGTACATTCACCTGAAATCACTAATTACCTGCAATTACTCGAAAATCACCAGTAATTATTTGAAATCATTCGGAAATCACCTGGAATCAATAAAAATCGTGCTAAATTCAAGTTAAGTTTACTTTAGATCACTGTAGACACCTGCAATCACTCGAAAATCAGCCCCAGTTATAGCAATCAACTACAGCCAGGCAATCACAAAATTTGAAGTTATGTATGCCTCGAAATTAGTTCAATATAATCTTCTACCTTTTCATAACAAAACTGTTCATATTTTGGTTAATTTATTATGGAAATATCAGCATATTTTTGTATTGAGTTAATCTATACCTCGTTTTGCAATATTTACCAATAATTTTATTGTATCTTTAGTAAATAAGAAAACTTGTAGCAAAATAAGGTAAAATTTAACTCAATTTTATTTGGTGTGAAATGGGTCACTGAATCAAATTAGCAACAGATTTTTGCTGATTTATTTTAGTAACCCAGTTCTCATAGATTCAAATTTAAAGAGAGATATGAAAAAGTGCTCTCGGATCCAAAAAATTAAAAATATTTTATTCTCTTCTGTTTTCTTTATCAGATATCCAACTTCATCCTTTAAAATCTCTCTACTAGAAATCATTTGAAATTATACTCAAGTGGATCGCGCCAGGGACTTGAATGGCGGTGTTACAGACAGATTGTCTGCCGAGACCTCATTATGACGGATGCATTACACGTGTGGGTGGATTGTGGTAACTTTGGTCTTTGTTTTAGTCCCCAAGTACCAAGTAAATCCACCGATGATGTAAACAGAATACGAGACTGTACCTCGGCACCCAATGGCAGAGAAGTATTGCCGGGCACGCCGGGCGAGCGGTGGTCGTTTGCCAGGTCTAAAAATTGTTGGAAAAACTCAAAGTTGGCCAGGTGACAGCAAGGTGTCAGTAACCCCCTGGCTAAGAGAGGAAAACTGAGATCTAGAAACGGCAAGAGAGAGAAAAGACTATCTCCCAAGATCGAGGAGAACGAACTGTCGTCGACCAATAGTGTCTTTCCTCTAATGTTTGATCACATTGCAAACATCTCAATCATTTTCCAGATGTCTACCACAATTTCTTTCGTGTCAGGACCGTTGCGATATATTAAACCACATTCCACCGAAAAATATACAAAAAATAATATTCACCTATGAAAAGTGAAAAAAAAAAATAAAAATATCCTCTTACTTTTTCGTACGGAATTCTTGGAAAATTACAACTACTGCCAAAAAGTGGATAACTTGTTCTTTCGTAATTAAATTTGCTTTTATTTGTGATTATCTTCTTCATAATCGTAATAATTAAGCTACTATTCCTAGAAAAGTTGCACATCATCGACGCAAGAACTGAGAAAGAGCCAAAGGAAATAGTACTTAATTCTTGGCCCACTAGCTTAATAGACCTCTTATATTCATGGGGCTTAGGACGAAAAGTTACGCTGACGTATTTGAGTCATATAGATGATGAAATTAATCAAAAGACGAGCCAAGTTTACTTCGTTGCTAAGTAAACTCGTAAAAATACCGGATTTTATTTACTTTATTTAGCTACCATTTCTATAAATTTACTATTTGTTCGTTTCGTTTATTTTTATTCGTCGTTAATTTCTAGGTACTCAACTGACAAGTAAAACTGTAATTTCTCATTATCTGAAACTCAAATACAAGAGACTTGCTTCCATGCATCCGAGGAGCTTTTAATTAAAGATGGTTGAGCAGTCGATTAGGTAACAATTGGTGAATTAACGGTATTAGTTTTACACGAAGATTCTTTGGGTTAAAGTAAAATAATAGAGGGGAAACTTAAATTTAATTCAACGGCAAAGGCACACCACCAATATTTTATTGATTTCTCGAGTGAAACTTAATTTAAAATTATCAAATTAGAACATAGGATTTTAATAATGCAGCGGGAAAAGATTCTAGTGAATAAAAAAAATATAAACCTAAGTTTTAAATATTCCAAAGAAGACATAAAACATGCAAGTGATGATGAATGACTGTTGAATGATGGATGAGGATGACGAATGAGATCAAATTAAATTCCTCTGGTAATTTTGAAATGAGATGTTCTAAACATTCGCTTCACAACGTTTCGAACAAAGAACAACACGTTGAACAAAGAGAACGATAGAAAGGAAGAGAAAATGTGATGTTTAATGTTTTTGACTGCGAAATAGCAACCTCAATATTAAAGCAAAGCCATTCACTTCCCAGACATTGGTTTATTTGCACGCCCTTAGTCATTATCTATTCACTTTGTATATCCCAGCCTCTTTAAAGCTCCTTTAATGAACCCGTCTCTGGCATCTTACATCGTTGCAATTATACGAAGCAATTAAGGAGCTAATTATCTTTAGAGAGCAATGCTATACTTTAGTCGATAGAGTATAGCGAGCAAAGTGCACTGATACTTTATATTATGTTATAATACTCAGGACACTATAATAGAGTATAAAAAATATATACATATAAAGCTGATAATGAGATAAAGTTAAAGACCCCATGCATTAGTGCTACTGCATATATTCCACTGTCTCTTTCCCCCAGAATCGGAAATAATGCCGCGACCCAAATCTAATAGAAATTTATGGTTTAGGTAAAATCGGGCGACTGCGTTCGTGGTAATTAAATTCGTATTAACGACTTTAGTCAGCTTTCTGCAAATTTATTTACTTTGTGCAAATGTCTGATTTCGTAGAAGATATCAAAAAACTTAGAAAGTGGTTCCTTATTATTATAAGTGACTCTTCAATCCGTGAAGGATTCCCTATTGTTAAAGAAAGTGGTTCGTTTTATTGATTTTAAAGAAGCTGGAGGATACTACATATTTGAAAATTTCCATTTTTCCACTGTTTATGAATATCATTATTATTCTGCGAGATGCTTTCAACAGAAAATAAAGAAAAGCCGACCAGGGAGATAAATATTATACTTCTATTTTTAAGAGCCTGAAATATATATCCCCCATATTATTTTCCCCGAGATTTTTCCTTCAATGGAGTATATCATGTTATCATCATTTTCTTATAACCATAAGTATACTCATATTTCGTAACATTCACAGTGTATGAATACTGATATGAAAAACAAGTCTGGAGTATTTTTTATTAATATGAATAAATTTGTAAGATTGTTATGATTGTTGTGATTTAGAATAGGATTAGCTGAGTGATATGACTCTTTCAATTCGGAATTAATTAGACATCGTACGTACTGTTAAGTGAAAGAAAAACGATAATGGGTGCTGCGCGTTCTTATCGAACGTGGGCATCGGTTCCATTGTGTTCACTTTAACGCTCGAGCCATTGTTTGTTAATTTCCATCTCCTCAAGTCTGTGCTAATGAAGGTATTATAAAGGAGGCAAGCGGCACCAACAGCATAAGGATTCTTTTTCTTTTTTCTTCCTCTTCTTTCTTAACCTCATGCGCCTTTAGAGCAATAATAATTCTCCCTCGACATAGTATAACTAAAACTTCTCGCGCCCAAGAATTCCCTCACATGTCTATTTTGACTTTTATCCTGTAGGACTGTTGCATTGTTCTCTCGTAGAAAAAAAAAAGGTGACGAAAGTTAAGAAAGGAGAAGGTCACAAGATGCCACGAGGTAATATTTTTTTTCGTGCTTTAACCTTGGAGATTGGTTTGAATGATACGAAAATTTAAAAGGTCGTCTTTTGTGTTTCACATTGTGTGACAACATTTTTAAGAGATTAAGATTTTCAGATTTTCTATGTCGTATGCGTTTATGCTTTCGACGTGAACGATGTTTGAAAATCATTTCCTATCTACTCGATTATATTTGAAATTTTAATCTTCCAGAGACTTGAGAGGATTTTAAAGAATTTTAAAACAATTAATTAATAAGCATTTGAATAATGTGCATGAAATTTCCGATACTTAAAAAAAAAAAAAAACATTTCTCAATAATTCAATCAACTCCCAAGAGTAAAGATATTAGCATAATCTCCTCGAATTCATATTCTTCTGGTAAATGTATTTTTAATGGTCTCCATCGACATTTATTATTTGGACGCGCATAAGGCCTTCGATTAGTCTTGGATCGGAATAAATCTCGGTCGATGGTTTTTATGCCGTCAATGCGACAGAATTTACGAAATCGCCACTTTTTTATGGCTCGCGAAACAGACGGTGGTGCCGATGACACGTGACGCTAAGAATATACGGTGCCTAATAATTTCACGTCGGATTCCCATAAATTATTTATGCAGTACGAAAGCGAATTGTGACCGTACGAGAGTGATAAATGCGATATGCGAGGAAAGGTATATAATTTTCTTCTCTCGCGATCGTTTCGGCGCTGGCATTATATCCGTTTGCCTTCTGTGGGTGTACTCGTTAGGGCTCACAAACACACAAATTCACATACACAAAGGTGCACATTGCTCGCAAAGCTCGCCAAGTTTTATGTGACGTTGAATGATAAATTCGATTGTCGACGAATGAGTTGTAAGAGCGCCACGCTCGTCCTCGGATAATTCGTTCGTTGCGAATTCCGGATTAAGAAAGATCGATCATGAAAGAAAAGGAGACCTTAAAATTAAAGCAGTTTAACTAAAGGATTAATATGTTCCAGTCCTAAAGAGATTTCAATAGAAGCGAGAATAATCCCTTTTCAGGCTTTTAACATATCTATGATGCTAAAACATGTGTGAAAACCTGTCTCAAATAGCTTCTATGAGAGATTTATGGAGATTTATGGTTGATGCCGAAGTTGGGCTTCAAATTTATGGCATTTTCTAAGTTTTACAGACCAATTATTAAAAAAATTTACAGAAACTTTAGATTTTTAAAAAATCAACGACTTTTCCAGCTTTTCAAGATCCTGTAGCAATTGCTATATTTATCTCTCACACGACATGCAAAGTAAGTCAAGCAAATATTATACCAAATGATAATTTTTCGTTATAGAGATTAAACAAGCTTATCAAATGTTTAACTAATAAAATCATCTTGTTTAATTATTGTCGACAAGAGACAATATAGATCATGCTTGTTCTTTATCGCATCCTTTCAAGATTCGAGAAGATATCGAGGGGAAACAAGATAAGGTAGTGGCACGTGTGCAAATTCTCATTCCATTGACTGCTTCTTAGATTGTAGAAATACAGTACATGTCGAATGTGTTGCACAAATAGCGCTCTTCACTTTATATAAATATACATACATACACATGTGTATAAGTAAAATTATTTGTGTAGAGTCGCACTTCATACAAACAGAGCTACACGTACGTTTTATATTATAGGAGCGGCTTATCTTTCTCAACTTTTCTCTTAATTGCGCGCTCGTAATTAACGGAACTCGAGTTTTCTCTCAATTAAGTCCCATTTGTTATAAATCCACACCAGGCCTTCTTTAGGTGGACTTGCTACAGTTCAACAGCCATGCCTTTTCTTCTACTTCTATTTCCACGGTACTGAACTCAAGAATTGCTCTTGCGCTATTCTTCCGTCTTTAAAAGTCGTTGACAGCTTCTACTTTAAACCCACCGATTCACATATAAACGACTAATTGTCTCAACTCACTTTCCCTTTCGTTGTCACAGGAAACGTGTAATTTTGAACTAAGTGCGAACTTCTTTTTCAAATTGCAGTTTTGAGTAGAGATAATTGGACGTAATGTTGACACTTTCATCAAGCAGTTAACTTTTGTACTCCGGTTTTTAACATTAAGGATTTTTAGTATTTTATCGCATTTGAAAATATCCCAGAATTGGTTTTCAAATAACAAAAATTGTTAAGAATCTGTATTACTTTGCAATAAGAAATAAATGAAGGTCATCATACATTTTAATTTGGAAGAGAATAACTGTTTACCTTGATAGATACTAACTTATCATTGATTTTACTTTTTAATGTCGCCATTTTTGATTTGGAATATTGTTTTCGTTTGAAGTGATCAAAAATACGTTTGGAATGGGTGACGCTGGAGATAAGTGCAAATCGCAATGATAAAAATGACATCCTGTTGTTTGTCCATAGGCTAGGCAGGTCGTTTATATCAAATAACGATTGTTTCCTATGAAGTTCCGATAACCTCGTCATGTGTCACGAAAGATCGTTTTACAAATAGTCCATTTAAAACTCGAGAGGTTATCTATATCATGACAAAGGCGATTTCTCTTCTTTCACAGAGAAATCGAAAATTTCACGATAAATTGTTCTATCATTTATAGAGACCACTTTCTGGAATGCTAGTTCATTCTCGAAATTTATATTCGTATATTTGGCTCGTTTCCAAAATGATAAGAATTTTCAGTGCAGATAGTTTTCCAGATTTCGATTGATTAATGAAATTTCTAGAAAAATACTTTGATACATTATATGCAATCTTCATACTGAATATATGGCTTTCAAAATTCTAGGATATATATTTCCAGGTCAATTTTTGAATAAATTATAACATCGAGTAGTTAAAAATGGAATGTTTTCAAACAAAGCAAATTAATTTCTCAGATCTGACATTCTGGGGTTGGAAGTTTTAATTTATCTTTGGAAAGTATATTGTAGAAGTTTTGTATACGAGGGAATAAGGAAGCACATTCTGATGATTGAATAGCGTGGTTCCTGTTGCATGTTAGAAAAGAATGTCATTACTATTTTCGTAGGTACAGCTCTACTCTGAAGTTGCAATTACTGACTTGTGGTTATTTTCGTTCAGACCGCTGACTTGATTAGTAATCTGTACCAGTCATGCCAGCGAACTCAAGACGAGACAAGCCTGGAATTACTAAGACCTTTGTTTTAAAGTCAAATCCAACTTCTAACTTTGCTAGAATTATTCCCTCACATTTTCTTCTTCGTGACATATTTAGTAGTGACGCAATTCTGCAGATGTTCGAATTTAGATATTGAGAAATCTAACACTTAATTTCTACTTGTCTCACAATTTTCAATATGTACGAAGAAGAATTACAAATTGCTACAATTTAAGTAACTAGTTTCAATAATTGACATTAGAACAATTGGCAACCCTATTTCTTTGTGAAGTAGCTTCTCCAACATTGAAACTAAAAACTTTTATTAAAAGAACTATTCACGCAGAAAGTCAGAATTTAATTATCTCGATGGGCAACGTGTGTCTTTCACATCACTGTTCAGTGTTCACTGTTCAGCTTCAGTGATGTGTGATAGACGAGAATATTTTTGAACACACTTCATAGCTACTGAAATGACTTGTCAGCGGAAAAACTAGTTTCTACTAACAACTTGTCGAAAAAATTAACGAATCAGTGTAAGCTAGAAAGTTCCTTTAAGTAGTTCTTTTAAATTTAAAACATTGGACAAATCTTTTTCCCCAAATAATAAGTGAGAGAATTACACTTTCGTTTGAAAATAAACATTTGGTGCTAAGAGAAAAAAAAGGACGTCGAAACGAATTTGCTTTTATTCTCTACTAGAATCACTGCAGCGCGGACTTTCCGATGAGTATCCAAAGCGTTAATAGAACCGGGGAAGAAAACAAAGTGAACTACAGTGCACTTACCTTTAGAAAAAGTACACACTTTCCAGCGTCCTCTCGAATTGCTTTAACTTGTACCGAATCTTTTTCTGTTTTCTCCTAAATAAGAGAACAACGAACACGATAGGGACCTGTAAAAAACAGAATTAAAAGATCTCATTAGCTCTTCTAACGATATTTAAAGAGAATAAGAAATTCAGCATAGTGATTTAAACCAGAAACTTAATTATTCTCATTTAATGTTAATTTAAATCATGCACCATAATTTACTCTCATTTAATTAACTATCATTTGTTTTACTTTGAATAAAATTAACATTAGGGCAAATTTCCATAGAGGAGAACCTTCATGGTGCTTTGGTTTGAATTAAATGAGAATGATTATTAAGGTAAAGAAAAGAGTTCATTTTATTATAGAGATGAATTAAAATAACGTTAATTCTCAATCTTTACTTTCAATTTTTTAATTTGGTTCAACTGAGCACCTCTGATTTCTGTCATTAATCGTATATCAGTTATTTTTCATGTTAATTCAAAGCACGAGATTATTACTGTGTCAAATGATAGCAATTTATCTTCTTGGTCGAATATGATTAGTGATTATTAATGACAGTTGAGCGAAGTGTCAATGAAACGTCAAAATAGTGATAGGAAACGATCCCTTCATTAATTACAAAGCCATTTACTCATTATCATTTTGTGTAGATAAATAGCTTATAGTAATCGTGAGACGAATAAAAATTGCAAAACTTCCGGAAGAGCAATGAAGGAAAGAAAAAACATAATTGGGAGTTGACGGAAAAAATAAATAATGAGACATCAATTCATAAGCAGGGCTAGAAGCAATGAAATGCACTGGACGATTAATTAGCACATAATTAATGAAGCTCTCTCTCGATATGTCCTCCTTACATGGTTACGTGAGATCCAGCCACGAATAATAATAATAAGTTCAGGGGACGAATTGTGTTCCACGATTAATTAACACGTCGCCTTCTTTGTCATGGTCGATCAAGAGACCATGACAGATTTATTATCCTTATTATACTTTACTTCGAGACTTAATCAATTCATGTAAGAAAATTCGAATTAATATTATTCGTTCGAAAATTTAATTAGTTTTTCAAAAAATTAGGTTGCAGATCATTTTAATTAAAATTATTGTTATTTATCGAGTACTTGTATTCAATAATTTAAGTTAAAATCATATGATAATTACATTTCAGTAAATAGGAACGTAGGATTTGTAATACTGATTATTGTTAAGAAAAGAAAACAAATGTGAATATTAATTATTAACTAATAAAATTCTGATTTTAATGTAAAAAATTTTTGAAATATACATAAAAGAGCTTAGAAATTAGAAACTCGATGCAATATCCGTATAATTTAAGTTAAAAAGCATGATGTAATTACGAATATAATCAAATGTGCAATGTAAATTTTAATTAAAATTGTAAATTAATCTTTCAGAATAAACTCAATCGAGATATTAAATACATATTCAAAATGTATGTGACTCAACTCACAAAACGTACAAAAGAATAAATTTACATGAACGGCAGATAGTAATTTATTCAGTTGGTTCAATAATGGTTTAATTAAAATATTATATCAAGATAAAAGTATTAAAATCTAAAAATATATTGAAAAGCGATAATAAACTTGTAATTACATAATTTTCTTCAGAAAAAAATGAACTACAGATTGAATTTACTTTTCTCTATAGAAAAACGAATGGTTTAAAATTTTAAATTACAAATAATTCTACAAAATTCATGAACCTAATAATCAGAATCAATCTTCCGTCAATCGGTAGGTCAGATCGTTTGACATCGATTTCGTTGAAAGGAGTTCATACAAGACCACGTCCAAAGTTAACTTCTTAAGGAATTGTACGAATCACGTGCTACCGTTATTTATAGAACTCGATTGATCGACCCATGTATTTTCGATCGAGCTTCGACCTCTTTATTTTTTTGTTTTGCCCGAATAAAATAAAAAAAAAAGAATAAAAAAATATTTCGAACATATGTAATAAATTTAAAATATCACTCTAAAGTGTAAATAATCAATTTCCCCCAAATAAAAATATAAATTATCCTAAGGATATTAATACACGATTACTTTAGAAACTACTCATATATTTATAATTTTATTTTGATGCACAGATTATGAAAATGACCACGAACATCCATGCAAATGTCATTGTAATTGTAAAAACTGAAAAAAGACAGTTATTTAAACAGATTTTCAACACTATCTTAAAAACTGCTTGTCTACGAGAGAAAAGTTTTAAATAAATGTTTTAAATCTTTTAAAAACACATCTTTCATGTTCAGCATGTTTTTTCTCTAAACCCATTATTTTATGACAGGAACGAGATAATATGTTTGGCCCCTCTGACCAATAATAAAGATTTTTCCAGGATCTCCTGGGAGGGGTCGAGGAAAAGAAGTGAAGAGGGGCCGAATATATTATATCGATTTTTCTCGAAAAATAATGGTTTAAGTGAAAAAACACTTTGAACATAAAAGATGTATTTTGTTAAGATTTAAAACTTTTGTTGTAAGCTTTTCTCGCTCCAACAAATAATTTTCAAGAGAACATTGAAAAACTGCTAAAGAAACTTTTTCTTCCAATTATCAGAATTAAAATAGCATTTGCAGTCATTTCCATAGTCATTTCCGTAATCAATGCATCAGAATACATCAATATAGAATGTTAAAAAAATCGGTAATAAGTGCATTTCGGAATTTCGTATCAAATTAATTACATTTCCCAGTAAATCATTACCAGAAAAATCTGTTCAAATGTGCAGCATCCACTTTTTAGATCTGCTCTAATTTCAAATTCATTGCAATCTTGTTATTGAAACACGGCAATTTTAAATGAACATTATTATTATTGGATTCGAAAGCGTTTCATGAATTCAAGTAGCTTCGTCATTCTCTCACTGAAGAGATTCGAAATAGAGTAATTAAGCGTTTTGGCAGAATTCCACGCGTTTTCGACAATCCAAGAGAGCACCTGGCGATTTCTCGTTATTCCGGAGAGCTTCGAGAAAACCCGACGCGGTCACCGCGAATCCCTCCAACCCCCACTTTTTCCCTCTTTCCGACGTTGCCCCTCACCCTTTTATATAACCGGACCGGTCAGGGACCGGTTAAAAAACATTTTTTCGCGCAGCTCACACTGCACGTGCGCGCAACCGCTCATGGTAAAAGCTTCTCAATAGGTTGTTCCAAAGGGAACAGTGTCACCCGAGAATACTCTTCTATCGTATTTTCATCATTTTTTCTTTTTTTTTTTTTTTGTCAGGAAAAGAGGAAACCATTTGCGGTTTAAAATTACTATCATTGAGTTAAATTGAACCGCATTTCTAAAGACGAGAGAGAAAATATTATATAGAAGATTGAGTATTGTCTGTTTCATTTTTGATTATAATTTATGATTTTCGTATCTGCTTCTAACAAATTAACTTCAGAAGTGAATAAAGTGACTTAGTAACTGAAAGTTGCTTTTTAAATTTATATAAACCTCTTCGTGTTTTTGTAGTACGTAATATTGTTCTATTCTATTTTGTTCTGTTCTATGTTGTTCTATTGTATAGTATAGAACAAAATTATCCTATATCATTTTCGTGCGTCATTCATCTTCTCAAGTAAACGATCCATATCATCCGAGCCAAGCGTGTAATTATATAACCATCGCTATTCGATTTGTTTTCGATGCAAAAATAATCGTCCGGAGTGCACTCTCCAAAAATATTCACGTTCCACTGACGGCAATTTATCCACAAGAACTGTTTCGAAAATAAGATATATATTTATCCAATGAAAATTTTCTCTTTAACTATAAAGTTTAAACATTGGAAGAGCGACAACTGACTTTGGAAGATTATAAACAATAATACTATACAATATACTATAGTTTTATATACTACTGAAAATTGAGGGCATTGTATGATTTTTTTCAAGCTTGAGATAAAGATGAGAGATGAGAGGAGTTAATTATTTTAAATGCTGAGGCTGCAATTGGAGAATCATGAATTATGAAAATATAGTGCGAAGGCGTGCACAATGTCGTCACAGATTTGTGAAAAGCAGTACAGAGAGGCCAACTACCAGCCCAGCCACCAGAAGGATGCGATACGATAAGAAGACTCGATAATCGCCTTGGGGTAACTGAACTGAAGATGCACTCGTTTTGCATTCGCCTTGTGAACGTGTTCGCAAAACACGTGCGCATTCGTATTCGTATTCGTATTCGTATTCCTGCAGCAGCGTAGGTCAGAAACTCAAATTATTACAAACATTTTCACATCTACGTTATTATTTATTAACGGCAACATAAAATATTTTTGTCTTTCACATTTTCGCATTTTTCGACGTCTATTTTTCCAACCCCTTTGATCCAATTTATATTACGCATAATATTCAAGACATTATGGGATAATTAGAAGCTTTATATATCATTGACATTGTTTATTCGCGGAACTGGATTAGAACACGCGAAGCACGCATGTTACAAATTTATTACATGTGGTGCATTGCCCTTTTGTCAATCGATACACTAATGCATGTGTGAAGTAAACTTAAATGTGCAAGTCGATAAAAGAAGCGTTTTATATTTACATTAAAAGTTTTATCGAACGGTAACTATTTTTATAATGTTTTTTCATTCTCATTTGTGGCTGTTACTCTTTGAAACAAATGTAAAGCCCAAGTCATAATTTAGCTTCCATGTTTAAATAAAAAACAGCTTTTATAATCTAAGTAATTAAACTGCGGCAAACATATATCATTTCAGAGAGCATCAGGCCTTGAGAGATTACTGGGTTGTGATGATATTACCGCAAATGTGTGCGTACAAGGTCTTTAGTATGCGTATGGAAAAAAATGCATAGGAATCGGAGAGAAGTGCGTTTGTACATGATTTTTTAATCAAGTGTGTAGAAAAGTGCGTGAGCCTATCTGAAAGGAGGTCGATGTCCTCTTGTCTCGCTTTGCAAAACACTTCAGAGTAACGACTAACGAGCTTAAAGATCCTAAGGCGACTCGAAGACATGTTTATACTCACAATTACACTCCCCGATCATTTTGATATTATTTCATCAGATGAATTTACCAGAGACGATTCCACCCGCCCATCATAGTTATTTTCTGTCATCTCTTGCCATAGTTTATGACTGAAAAGTTCTCAACGTTCAAATGAATTAATTTTTTAACTGATTGTATTTTAAAACTAGAAACAATTTTAAAATAACAATTTTATTATAAATTTTTTTTTGATTCATTTGCATTGACAATATAATTCTGTATGAAAGAACAAAGACTAATTCACAATTTTCTAAAGTAAATTATGCAGTTAATGCATAAAACATTATTTGTATCTAACTACGTTTTGCTTTCTTGTAACAAAAATGTTTAACAAGTATAATTAGCATTTCTGAATTTAGCTTTTAAATTAGCAAGTGGAAATTTGCATGAAAATAATGTAAAATTTATTATATGGAAGTCTTTAATGGCATTAGGAATTCATTGGTTTAAAAAGCATTTGACAGGAGATGAAATACAACATCGGAGAAGGTGGGACTAATATTGCATTTGCAAATGCGGTTAATAAATGCGCCTAGTGAGTAATTTGTATCTCATCTCGCACACGCCTGACGATTTGTCCTTCGCGATTGACTGCACGTATGCATGTATATGTAACTTCACTTGAGTGAGAATGGGAATGAAAACTCTTTTGTGCATGTGTATCACGTTCTACGGTAAACTTTTCTAATCTCCACGTATGATATGCACACAATAGCCAACCAACCCGGTCACTTTGTCGTAGCAAATCAAATGAATAAATCAAAGCCATTTGCTTTTTTTCTATTCAACAGGTCTGTGAGAATCAATTACGAAATTAATGCAACGATTATCTTGTTTAAAGATCATAAAAAGAAATAGGGGAAAGATTTTAATATCTATATAATTTTTAAAATTTAATTTGCACGTATAGAGTCTTTAGTATTAGACCAAAAAATTGATAAATTGAATATTGAGGTTACAGTGACTCAGACTTACAATTTTTTATTTTTGCAGCGTTGCAACCTTGAATTCTCACTGGCCATTTTTTTCATACACAGCATTATTATTTAACTTAAAAGGAATTACTTCGCACGGACGAACATAGACTTATTTATTCTTTACGGAATATCCATGTGGCACTTGACCTTGATTCGTCAAGATTTACATAACGAATGTACTCGATCTCACGAATTGAAATTTGATGAACATGAATATGCAAAAAGAAATCAATACTCTACTAAAATATCGAGCAACTTACGAAATATATATGATGCGATCAAATGAAAGCGTCTATTTTTAATCAAAAGAGAGATAATAAAGTACGATAATAAATTTTACAAATAAATATGAATTTGGAGTTATGGTTTCACAAAAAATTTCTATTCAATCTGGAGATACATGAGTTTTCAAATATATTCAGTCAGTATTGAATTGTTGATTGAAACCTTTTGTCGAATAAAATTAATTACAGAGCTTGAATTAAAGAACGTGCAGACCGAGAGATGATTGAAAGTTGAAAGCATGCCAACGTTTTTTTATTGGAATTCGATAAATATTTTACCCCTTTGAGTTATCAGTGAAAAATAATTTTATTCGTTTATACGTGCTTTGTCATCTGCAGAGATTAGTATTGTCGTAATTAGCTCGTGCGTAATAACAGTTTGTATCTTTATGACCTTAAACTGTCATTTACTATCTTTAGTTCCCCTAAACAAGAAAAAAGACAAAAAGAACTTGTCACTCCGAGATACGATTCAGTCTTTGCTAGGGCAAAACAGTTTTACACAGAAGCTTTTACATATTAAAGGCATTAGTTGCAAATTTAATTTTTTTGTATGCTCGTTTTATTATTTTAGGAAAATTAATTTTCTATTCATTACAAATTATAATTATAATCATAATTGCAATTACTTGTTGAATGTCGTGCGAAAGGTTTACACACCACGTGTATCAAACATTTAATCGTAACTTGTCAGAACTCAAAGTGCGAACTAATTGTCAAAATTCAAATTGGAGACTAACTTACGGAAACGGGAATCGAGAGCTAACTTGCTGAAACTCAGTTAAGGAAACGTTATTATAAAGTTTATATGCCTTGAGAGAGGAATAATTTCGCAACTATCAGGAAGAACAGAGCATTTGATTGCATCTTGAATTAATTGAATGGGGTTTCAGTTATCCTGGAAAAAGCAGATTCAACGAAGGAAAATGAGTTGAGATGAAATGTGACAGTTTGATAAAAAGTGTGTTAATCAAAATTCATTTCTTCTGAGCTGCTTTCAATTATATGCAATTAGAAGTTTTAATTCTTCTTCATCTCGGAATCAGTATAATTTTAATAATCTTATTCCACAAACTTGCATGTTAGTCAGTAAACGACCGATAACAATAATTGTGATAGGTCATGAAAGCAGCCAGAGTCTTACGTAGCACAGAAAAGATAATACGAGAGATGTTTTCAAAGCATTCTGTCTCATATCAGATCTTACTTTCATATATGACACTTGTGTTTGCTAAATTTACAATTAGACTTTCCATTGCATCAAAATGATGAAATTTTTAGCACAAAAAGTTATAAATTAAAACTCATTCATTCAAGATTTAAATTTCAGAACCATTCTTATTCTAAAGAAAGTAAAGTAACTCAGAAAAAAGTTTGTTTCAATGAAACAAACGTATAAATGATTTAAGAAAAAATATCTTTAAATTAAACAAAATTTGTTTGATTCAAAGAAATTTTCTCTAATTCAAAAACATTGATTTCATCATATGAAACACAATTCTTTGAATCAAACAAATTTTTTTTAATTCAGATATTTTTTCTTTGACCCTGTATCAATGATATGTTAGTTTCATTGAAACGAACTTTTTTCTGAATGTATTTTATATAAATGCAACAAATCAAAGTACGAATAAAAATATAGTTATTTTGCAGATAAAATTAAATTTTAGATGATATTTCCAAATATTGTTTGTACATGTATTTCGAATTTAGTTTTGAAGCCAAATTTCCATGCCTCTGATTTGTCACTTAGATTCGAGATGCACTTCTTTATTTCACTTACGCTTGCGGTTTATTAGCCTTCAGATAATTTATCTGTCCACTAAGAGGAAAAAGTGACCGATCTCATGTTTTTTAAGCACCTTTCTCCGCTGGGCTTCGTTGATATATAAATCATCCCGAGGCAGAAAACATGTGCATTATCGTTTACACTTGACAATGATTCGTTTCAGTAGATGTTATACAAGCTGGGAGTAAAAAAATCTATTTTAAGTTTTGTGCCTCCTGGTGAAATAAAATAAAGAGACTCTTGATATTATTAAGAGAGCAAATTTCAATTAAGCTCTAATCTAATCATTCAAAAGTTGTCTGGAAAGTATTCAATTATTCCGGATTAAACTATTAATAATTTCTGTGCTTCGATTCTTTGTATCATTCTTTTAAAACACTGTATCCGAATGCGAACATCTCGAGCAGAAAATGAAGTTCCAGTTCCGTTGCAATTCTTTGTTATGGCCACGTGCGACAGGGGATATTGTCGTTGATAACATTCTGTCGTTTAGAAAAGTCAGACATCTCGAATCCACGTGCGATACTACTTTAGCATTCATATAGAGACAGAATAGTATATTTCTCCTTCTTTCTTCTTCTATACTTATTCTGATGAAACAAAAGGAATCGTTTGAAAATTGAATGTATATTGTTTTAAAATTCCATGACGAAGTAAAATATTTATCACTGACTCAGCTATACAGAAGTTCTATATCACTCGAGTGATAACATCTAAATAACACGACCCAGTTCTTAAAATGACATGTTTCCTAAGAAAAAATTTAGAACTCCAAGCTCCGCAGCGAAAGTTTTTAACGAAATGTAGGTGAGTCTGGTCTGGAAGTAAAATCATGAAGCATGTAGAATTGTAGACAATTACGAGCGTCTTTCTGTCTGAGGAGATTTTGCGACTCATCATCGTCCGTCCCATCGAAAATCACGTAATCTCGTCCTCATTACCATCCTGTCCTCTTCCTGGTACTCGAAAATCGATCCAGAGATCCTCTCGTTTGCCTTTTTGCCTCCTCATCTCGCTCGAGTCAATTCGTTGAAGCATGACTTGCTTTATATATATATATATAAACACATACACACAAACATATATAGTATATGAATGTGTAGTTACAAACGCGTTGGAACAGAAGCGGAGTACCGTTGTTGGTAGGACTGGTTGGTAATAAAAAACATCGACGGGTCCTCGTTACCGCTTTCAAAGACACTGTTGTTCTAACGATCTCGAAAATTCATGATGACACTATCCACTGAGTTCTCGTATCTTCGGAGAAAAGAGACTCAAGAAGATTCAGTTTTTTCCGTAGAGTTAATTCAAGAGTGAAATGTAGAAATCTAGATACAGATTGTGGTTCACTGAGAAAAATGTTTGGTTCGGACAACAAAACTTTTTGTTGCTACAGAAGAAACAAAAATTGTTGGTTGTGCTAACCGAATTTTTGTTGAACCAATCAAAGTTTTGTTAATTAAACTAAAACTGAGATTTTGTTGGTTTAAATGAATTTTCTTGGTTCAACAAAAGGTTTGTTGAAAAAAGCAAGATTTGGTTGGCACAACTAAACAATTTTTGTTGCTTCTATAGCAACAAAAAGTTTTCTTGTCCGAACCAAACAGTTTTCTCAGTGTTGATGTACATGATTGCAAGTAAAAGATATCATTGATTCAAGAAAGAATAATAATAATAATAATATTTAGAACATACCTAGTTCTATTTTAGCTTCTTGGGTACAAGAGCTATACTTAATACTCATATTTTGAATAAAAAGACTATCCATAAACATCTCGTTTGATGATACAAAATATAAAATATGTTTGCCTGTGAATTTCAAAGTTTGTAGAACGTGAAACTTGAAAGATGTTTATGGGAGAAAAGAAAGATTTTAATTTGCCTAAAACCTCTCTTTGTGAGCCTCCCTACTTTCCTCTCACATACATACAACGAAGGTTGGTTTTGAATCGGAGTATCTACTTCGTCGTCTGACTACCGCGGTCCGTAACTACTGACGCGTACACATTTCACAAAACATAATGTTTAAAAGCAACTGGCCGTTCCTAAAAAGATTGCAATTTCTTAAGCTAACTGAACATTGAGTAAGACGTTCTGTGTTTGTTTAACATGTTCAAAATTCCTGTTTCTCAGTCAATTTATAATCATTTTTAAGCCCCCTTTTCCAACACCTTTTTCAATATTCAAGCGAGCAAATTTCTTTCTTTCAGTTTTGAATACTTAGCTCAGAATACTTTTGCCCAGAAGTCTGTTCCCAATCATCATTATAATATTATCTCTAAAAAGATGAAAAAAGAGAGTTATGAATTCCGACTTGGAATCCGGTCCTACGAAAAAAGAGATAGCCATTAGCCAAAGCCCATCTATCGATGCTTTTGTGTTACAGAAAAAAAGGCCCTTCATAATCGCGGGAAGGCTACCGAGTTTGGCAGAATCGATGCTGGTAGCGATCGGTCTTGAAAAAAGCCTATTATTAAAAATGAGTCTCGACCGCATAAATTTGCCAGGACAGCTTGATTGCGGGCCTCGAATAGGGCACGGGACTCGCCATTGGGGTTACCTCAAAATTTCCTCTCTGCAACTCAAGAGTCGAGGGTCCAGGAAGAGGTATGGAGTTTTCGAAGAAATACAGAAGAAATTCCACAAGATCCACGTCCTTTCCTCTCTGAACTTGAGAAGTGTTGTTTGTTTCATGCGAGGCACGAAAGAAAGTGGCATCAGAGATAGTGACGTACTTTGCTTTTTTTCGATTTTCTCTTTTCCTTTTTTTTTTTTGTTTCACTCAAAGAGAACTCCATTTCGCTCGAGTTTTTTCACCTCCTCCGCCTCCCACTCAACTCTGTAATTTTCGAACGTCCAAAAGAAGAGGGGCTGAACCCGTTTCAGAGTATCGCCTCTCAAGAGATCTTTACGCGTGTCTTTACCAGAATATAGTGGCTCAGAGGAGATGGTTGCTTTGAGAGAATAGCCATCGAAGGAAACCAGCAATTTTCAGCGAGGAGTTCCCACGAGAATTCGAATAGTCTAGGATTCGAGAAAGAGCGAGTTGAGAAGAAGTTTTTTCAATTCCAGTGGAGGGGAGATGCTCATTTTTCCCGTTTTTGACTCTATTATACAGTATTTTAAATTTCGGATTACTATTGTTAATAAATATTAAAAAATAAAGCTTCTTTCCAAGTCTATTTAAAAACCTAAAATTCCAATTATACAATTCAGAATAACACCTATTATTATCTAAAATAAGAAAGCACCAAGACCCTAATTATTCTAATGAAATTCTGAATAAAATTTGCTGTTCGAACATAATAAATAGTTAACTATACATCTTGCTTTTTGTGTCTGATGTGTGTTGTGAAGTCAGACTCCTATGGTTTCATCCACCAAAAAAAAAAAAAAAAAAAAACCAGTTTCGTCCTCGTTTGGGCACCAGAAATGATTTATGCTAATTCGGCTAGTGTAGCGGGCGAACCAATCGTAAACCTAATTGATGCCACTTTCGAGGACGCTAAAGGTACGGTAGACTGTTCAAATTTCATGTCGAACCAACACATACATGGGGCATGTAATTATTAAGGTATATCAATGTGTGAATGGCGTAATTCGGAACCCGTTGGGCTGTTGTCGAAAAGAAATGGGTAATCGAGTTTCTCGACACGTTCTCTCGTCGAGACGAGAAATTATGACACTGACTTGGCACCTTAGAACTCGAAGAATTGTCCAATCATGGAACAGCCCAAGCAAAAGTGGGGGAGGTCTTTAACGAGTTCTGCTTTTCATGCAAATTACCGTATTTAATGTTACGTTCATGCATTAACAACTCGTTGTGCTGTTGTTATTATCATTATTATTATTATTGTCATTAATTTGTGCTGCAATCAACCGAGCGCGAAGTGGAAAACACACACGACCTCGGATTTGTGGAACGTCGCTACACTATCTATTCCAATAATATTCCAAATTTTAACAGTATATTACACTTTCATTTTCGTTCTATGAATTCGAGTTGTCAAATTTATTTATCGAATAATTAATTAAATTCTACAGTTCACAATAATAAGAGCTTGTATTTCACTAACGAGATCAAATTTCATATAGAATTTTGATCGAGTTTCATGGCCAATCTGTTTAACCGCATTTAAATCACGCCAGGAAGTTTAATTCAACTCAGGTCAAGTGAATTAAAATCAATTGATGTGAATACAACTAAATTTGAGAAAATTCTGATTTAAGGGAACATAAAATCACTACAGTGAATTCAATCGTAATTCTAAATTTTAATAAAACTAGATTAATTTTTTCACAGATTCACTCGGAATGAAACTGATTCGTCTGGACATAGACTTTCAAATGAAAGGGATTCAGAGGAAAACAAATTTTTCTATTCAAAAAGTTTTCTAGGATATATGTATATAATAAAATTTCTGTAAAAATTCTTTGATGTGAATTAAATACCTGTTCATAACGCAAAACCTTATTTTCGTGAATAAAGGAATTTCTTGAACCAACACAAATGTGGCTTTATTGTCAAACAAAAGAAAAATTGAGAAAAACAAAATACCAGAGCCGTTCAATAGTCAGTTGTAACAACAAAAGCACCGGATTGATATCTTCGACCAAGCGATAACAAGATAATAATTCACCACTTCATTCATACATTTTTCTGTGTGTTAAAATCTATTTTTATGTATTTGCATTATTCATCAAGTGACTAAGAAACAAGTATTTTCAAAAAGATAAACAAAGTATAAGACTTAATGTCTGTATTCACTATTTTCGCAAAATATTTCTCAAGAATCATTTTTGCCTGAAGGAAAAAAAAAGGAAAAATAAACAAATAGACTTTCATGCTTAATAAAAGTTGCCTTTTAAATATAATTGAGCTAGAAATTTTACTGTAAAATATTCTGTCAAGAAATGTAGACGTATAGAATAAATAATGCTTGATAGATGATCAGATGAGAAGATATTTCATCAGTTTCTGCCAGGACTGGCATTCCATGGTTTGCATCTGAATCAAAGTATCAGATTCCCCCAATGAAATGAATTTTTTCTTTCCTATTGTCGTAAAGTAGCAAGTTTCCTAGTTCGGTGATTCATTAATTAACCGGTAGGCAATCAACCGGCAAATTTACAGGCTCTCTAGATTACCCCATATAAAATGAATTCCTAGGCTCGCGGCAGATGGTCGATTAGAGACGTTTGCACGTGGAGAAACTGTCCATTTTGCGAAGTGGATCATTTGCCCCCGCCCAATCTTTAAGCCTGTAACGTCGCTTTTCACGCTTCTAAACACTTATCTAAGGGAAAGTAGTTTTCTCCAGGGAAAACTCGAGAGTAAACGAATAATTGCACTATTTTCTCAAAAAAATAAATTTTAAATACTGTAAAATAACTGCTTGAAATTTATAAACAGATACACTTTACGAAAATAGCAAATTGCAGGTCAGAATTATGAATAACTGACTACTGAATATGTTCAATCTTTTTTGGCTCGTATTAAAGTGTAAACTAGTTTGATCATAAAACATTGAAATGTTGAAACATTTACAAATCGGTAATTCTAAATTATAGACATAATCCTTAATTGGAAAAGTCGACCAATACTATATGTCACCTACCCGATAAAACTATCAGTCTAATTATAAAATAATAAAAACATGTAAAGGATATAACCCTACACAGTTCATTTTCTGAGAACTAATTATAGAGAATAAAACGCCAACGATTTGCAATTTGTAATTAAGAGCCTCAGTGTTTCCCTCATTGAGATATGTTATCATATCACTTGCGAGAAGACTGTTTTTCATTGATTTGACTGACGTGTGAGATCAAGCAGAAGCAAATTGGCCATAATCGTTTAATATCGATCTCCGTTTACAACTACGATTTCCATTTCATCTTTTCAACAGCTTTGTTAGTTGATTAGAGAAAATAACATGAGTTTAAAATCACACCTCAGACTTACAATTAGACTTCACACTATTAGATTCTTTAGAGCCTCTCTAGTGCCTCTCTAGTAGGGACGCAGCCAGTCGCGTGCAACTTTTAGATCGCGTCCGAGCGAGACGGCAGATTAAAATACATGCGCCTTGAATCGTTCGTCGAGTAAATTTACAATGTAAAACAACCCCTTGGAAGGGGTTTTGCACGCGAACGATTCCCAACTTGCACTTGCCTCTGTGCGCTTGACCGTCCGATCTTTTGCACGCGATAAACACCGCGCAACCAGTTGAACACTTCTATGGAAAAGTACCTGCTCCTTATGATTTTCCCTTATTCGTTTGATTAACGTCGAACAATCTTATCTCGAGATTCGAAATCTCGGACCTTGGACTTACCCTCGCAATTAACTAAAAATTTTTTAAACGGTGTAGATTGAATATTGATATTATACTTTGAAATATCCAACAATATCCAAGAATAAAAATATTCGCCTTCCACGAGTTATTGGAAGGCGAATAAAAAGTTGCGAAGTGACTTTTGCAAAGAGAGTTATATCTAAGTTTATAATAATTATATTAGTTTAAAAATTCTTATCACTATTTACGTAAACAAATTCTTGAAAAAGTGGAAATATTATTCGCCGTTCAATTTCTGTTAGGAAAATACTAACATTCCAGTTTACATTCTGTAGTTAAAGTGTCAATAAGCTAGAAAACTCAAAATGAAGTGGAATGCATTTTTAATTTTCTCAATGCTGATGATCGTTAACATAACATATTCTGTGAAATATGAGGGGATTATTAAGCTGATTGATTTGTATGGTTTTCCTTTTGGTCCCTTAATGCCTACTGGATATTTTCCTGAACATAGAATTCAGTATTATGACATGAGTGATCCAAAGTTTCATATTTTGGTAAGTAGAAATTAAAATTCAAAAGTCAAACCATCACGAAGCTTAAGTTGAAAACGAAATTTGAAATCAACTTCTTTTTAGGTTTATTATAACGTCACAGACCCAATTACCGGACTATCTTCGCCCATGGCTATCGTAGAGTTATGCAAGATTCATGAAGTGGATTCACTAACTCCCTTGTACAATCTGACAACTATTATCGCAACCTATGCTCTTCCTATGGGCTTCAGTTGTAAAACTGCACAAGTAATATTTATTCAACTGATTTGAACCAAATTTTGAGAAATTATGTTATACTTTTAAATGTTTTTGGTTTGTTAAAACCACATTGGAAATACTTTTTAGTAGTACATATTTTGATTTTTCACTGTAATAATTTCTCAAATCAATGTATCTCGAATGAAAAATGGTTGCATAACCTTTGACATTTGTTTTCTAATTTCAGGGCACAAAAATGATGGCACAATCACTAAGATCAACCTACTACCTTCCTAGAGAACCAACATCCTGTAATCATTTTAATATAACGGCTGAATTCACTGATATAACAAAAACAGCTGTACCATATTTAACTATGATCTTCACAGTTACCAAACCAGGTGGACCCTGTGATAAGCCAACTATTACAACACCAAAAACCCCTGCAGAGTCCCAGAACCCTTCTGTCAGTGTCCAAGCCAGTGCAGGCTAAGTCCTGTCATAGCGGGTAACACTTTTGCAGAAGTTTTTCCTCTGCTTAGGGAAAACTTGCCAGGGCCTTAATTGCAAAAGATTGACCTATTTAAAATGATTTAAAGAATGATCAATAAAATGTATATGGACAATAAAGTCTTCAGTATTAAGTGTAATTCTGCATAATTAAGAATGTCATTTTTTTACGCAGTAAAACGAAAGATAAGAACAGAAGCAGGTGGTTTTTGGCTTAAGCTTTTAGAGATATATAAATGAAAATTTAAATAATGTGACTTTAGTCATGTTGACCAGTAATTTAATAGTCTGCATGATATTTTCAAAGTGTTGTAGAAATATTGAACTTTAAGATGTCAGATACTAAAAAATGTTACAAAAAATTATTGAAATTATATATGAGGAATAAAAGCTACTCCAATCCAAAGAGAGGTCATTACGTAGATAACAAAATTGCTTGATTATACATATAAATATACAATTTACATATATATGTATGTCTTTAATACTTAAATTTCCTTTAGATCATCATAAAAATTTCTAAATGTATAAATCGCCTTCATACATGTTTACAGGTCAAAATTATACATACATAATTATGTATGATTCATATAATTTAAATATTCAAATAATCATTTCACTAATACGTAAAAATATTACCAGTTCTACAATTTATAAAGTTTAAAACCAGAATTTTCCAGTTCGCAATTTACCGCGGGAGTGATTATAGTCTCAACACGCTATCTGATAACAACTGCAAAAAAAAACAGATCTTAGTTTCAGATAAAGTTAGATAAAAATTGTTACAATTTTCTCATGTATTTAAAAAAATTCCACAGCATTATTGTATTAACTTTTACCCTTTGAATTATTATACATATTATTTTTTAATGTATTTTTTCTTGATTTACTTTTAATTGGAGCAAGAACTTTGAACATAGAAAATAAATTATTTTAATTAGGTCCACTTTTCTGCATGTAGCATTTTAACAAGTCATATTGCACATGTTTTAAAGTAAAGAAAGACAATTAAAAAATAAATAGTTACATACTGATAAGTAACCATGTGCACGATGTGCATACCTAAAGGTGACTTTAAAGATCCCACATGCTTGTAATATACTGGCATAAGTTCACATTTCAATGTCAAATGCTGCATTTTATTACACGCTAATGATGTAATCAATTTCAACTCCATGAGACTTTTATCACTCATTATGTAAGTGTTGAGAAAATAATTAATCAGATAAGCCGAATTCGCATAATTTAATGTGTCAATTACTCAATTGCACTTCAAATATAATTTATTAGAAATTGGCCCCTGAATAAAAAGTAACTCAACGTTAAAATTATATTAATAATTTATGAACATGAAATTTTAAGACAAAATTAAATAAGTAGCTTTTGAATGTGTTGCGAATTTCTTAGTTTAATATTTGCACGTAACTCTAACTTCCATCTGCCTTTCGTGACTCTGATGAAAACAATGTATCACATGATAGAGCGAAGCATAAGAAACCAGAGATGATAATATATACGAAAGACGTGAAAATGATGACATTCATCTCGTAATTAATGCAACCGAACCATAGATAATATAGATATCAAAGAGAAAAATATAAAATTGCACAATTTTCGTTTACGTAGGTATAATATGTATATCGCTTTTTTTAAATTATCATCGCAGGTTTTTAGAAATTTATTAATCTTATAACACTGTTTGAAAAATGACAGTACCTTTTTTAAATAATGGATAATGTATAAGATTAAGATTTATACGAAGAAATATCCAAACTTTGACGATGTTATTTTATGGAAATTAGTTTCTTATTAGGAAGTGTTCATCGATTTAAAATTTATACGTCAGGTTTGCCTCCGCTCGACAACTATCTACCAAAATTTTGCGAAACCTTTCGACATCGATCAGCTTTGAGTATATATTGCGTATCTGAGAGTTAAAGCTGAACTAATCTTAAACTTAAACCGAGACTTAAACTCATTCTAAAACTGTGCCAAACGCTTAAAAACACGATGCTCAATGGTATTAAGAATAAACTGTAGTGTTTGTTCACAATTTTATAACTTGTTTTCTGAAATTGGACTTTTTAGAAGTAAAATCTTCTAAAATTCCCTCAAATCCTATATAAAACCCTTTTAAATCGCAAGAAACCTCGTGACATCAATTCATATTCTTTAAATCTTTAAATCTTCTGAAATCCCTGAAAATTTCATAAAATCTCCTGAAAATAAAATCTTATCCCTTAAAATCGAAAACTCAGGATTTGAAAATATCCACCACTCTTCCTATTTCAAACTTTCTAAAAAAGTAAATACCACCAAATTCCTTCATTACTCAAGACTCGTGAAGATCTGTAGAAAAATTGAAGCTAACTATTGACTATATACCAGAGTTATACACACCTATCCATCTACATATAGAATAACAAATATAGAACACACTGCATCACGCGATAAACTTCCAAAATCCATTTTTCTTCCTGACTTTTACAACCGGGTCTGTCGGGAGCGCAACGTCTGCGAAAAAGTTGCAGTCTATGTTGTTCCCGAAGTAAAGAGTTTCTTGAAACGTTTCCAGAAGTCCCGATGAGGCATTCGACGATCCTCGATCCTCCCTTTCTTTGTAAAATTGATCCTCAATTCCCTTTGCCCGGCATTGAGTAGCCGAATGGATTCATCGATCCAAATCCTCATCCCTATAATTCCCGGATTCTTAGCTGGTCCTTCGGCCGAAAATTGATCAGGAGGGGCTCAACAGGAAACGACTCAGTGAAAAAGACAAAACCCCAAAGAGCCTTGGGGCTATCATTACACTCTCCTCGGGGTTTTCAATTATTACAATACCTCTTGCAGTCTGCTCTAATCCTTAAGGTATCTACCGCTTTAAAAAAATAAGAACCAGTTATCGTCTGTTTCTCTCATCTCCTCTGTGACCATTTACCTGGCTCACTTTAATCTTCCCTCCCTCACTTCTCGACTACTCTTGAGTTTTGTCTCTGTCTTTTTTTCTCTTTCTCTACCTTTGTCTCTGCTTCTGTCCTTTTTCTTTCTCCCATTTCGCAAACCTTAACACCATAAACCTCTTTTTGCGCTCTCTCTCTCTTTCTCTCTTTCTTTCATTCCATCTCTCTCCTTTTATCTTTCTTATATTCTTTTTTCTTTCTTTAATCCGCTCTTCGCTGTATCAAGTCCTCCAGTCCTATATACACGAGCGTGACCGAGGAGATCGCTGTTCAAGATCTCAAATCAGAAATGGCAGGAAATTTAATGCACTTTTTATTCCAATTTTTATGTCGGTAAAAGCATTATTGTTTTCTAATATGATCTATCTATAATGGACTGATAGCTACAACCAATTTCCATTACACTGCTTCTCCAATTTATCTCAAATCAAGAAACATCTGTAAAACTTCCCTATAATAGACTTCCCTTCTTTCAAACAATAAAAATAATTCAACATACAAAATAGAAGCCAATGGTAGTCTTAAATCTGACATAAGCCCAGAAAAAAAATCTCAAACCATAAAATAAGTCCCAAGAGCCTAGGGCCCCATCTAAAATTTAGACGAGGGTCTTCCATCTTTTTTTTCACAATACATGTGTCCTTCAGTTACGCCACTGTACAATTCATTGTCAGCAAAGGATGGCTTGTGATTTAAGCGAGAGATACTCACAAGCGGGATGGATGCTTATTTATTGGAACCGTGAGGAAGAAGGATGGGTGGTGTACGGGAGAGGAAGGGAAAGGGAAGGAAGAGCAAGGGTAAGGTGGAGGAGGAAAAAAAAAGAAAAAGACAAAAAGAAATAGTGGGACGGAGTCATGTATTAGGCATGAGAAAACAGGAGAACCGGTTCGAAGAGTTCAACACTATTCGATACTCTCTCCACAAGTCCACACAGAATCGCCCTGAGAGCTCCTTTCGTCCGTCCTGAAAGCCCTCGACCAATCACGCTCACGGACACCTTTGCCATCGGCCAATGAGATTTCAAGTCTAGCGGAAAGCAACGACCTGCCCAGAACCCAAGTGGTACCTCGAGAAACCGGTCCGGTAGTCGGGTATTAGATAATTTATCTGACAGCTTTGAACTCTCCAGCTCTTATACGTCGACGTCCAGGGACGAATTTACTCAATCATCCAAAAGGGGCACAAAAACAAACTTTGCACTTTACGAAAAACCAGTATTTTACCAAAAACTTATCTTGAAAATGACGAATTAACTGCTAGCAATTTGATGTGCCGAAAAAGAAAATAAAAAAAAAAATGACTGAATTTACCATTTAAAATAGTCAATAGGACTTTAGTAAGTTTTACGATTTCAAATTGTAATTTTTACAAAGAAAATAGCAGGGTTTACAATTTTCTTAGCAAAAATTACGATTCGAAATAGTAAAACTTACTAAATTTCAGGAAAAATGAGTTCAGATAATATGAATTGATTATTTTAAATGGTAAATTCAGCCATTTTCTTTTTTGCGTGTGTATATATGAATGCAACCGTACAAAAGAGTGCCAAGGATTCATAAAAAATACAGAGAACTCAAAAGAAATAACAAAAATTCACAAGAGTTCAAAAAAATTACAAGGAGTTCAAAGAATTGAAAATAATGTCAAAGAATGCAAAAAAGATGAAAATAATGCAACTCTACTTAAAATTTATCATGCATTTGAAGTCGCTGCTTTCTTATATGAAAATTTTCAATTGTTAAATGCTTTTAGTTTAAGTTAAGAGTTAGCAAAGCATCAGAAAAGAGCTCATAAATGAAAAACAGATGATTTCAACGACTATATAGATAAATGAGAGTGAACGTAGGCGTTGTTATCAGTTTTATCGGGCTTCATGCTCTATAAAACACATGTATGTATAACAAGTACGTACATCGTATTATATTCACATATAAAATGATTTGAAAGCACACGCATAATCGCAATCATTTTAAGATTTAAGTGGCCACTTGTGCCTTTAGCGACAAACAGGATTCGAACTCTCAGATAAACCAGGGGTGGGCAATTCAGTCCCCTGCTCGCTCAATAGGAACTAAAAATAATTTCCTTTTATATAACAACGAAAACGATAACAATAACGATTATAATGATTCCACACAACAATTAGAGAGCATCAACATAGACATTTAATTTCTTAGTATAGAACAGAATTAAAACAATTTAGTTACCACAGAAGTAACATTCTAATATTTTTTTTTCGAATTATATAAGGAAATTTGGGAAATCGAAAAACTCGCGGTAGAAAAAAGTTTGCTTCCTGTTTGTAGAAATAAGCTTTTGAGATTATAGAAGAATTATTTAAAAGACAAGAAAGAGAAATTCTTGGACCAGAGACTAGTTACAATTTAAGTTCTCGTAATCCCATAAGCTCTCGCCTTCAGACGATTTACAGTAGGGTCTCGGAATTAAATAAGATTACGGCCCGAATGAGACCATTGGTAATTTTCGCTCCAAAAGGGCGAAAAACTTTCATCCGAGAGGATTTGCTGCGTGCCAAATTAGCCATTCTCAAGTCCAACTTCCACTATCTGCTCTAGTCGCTACTTTGCTAGTCTCCTACTATACTCCAAGTGGAACTAAACTTCGAAGTGGTGATTTCGTTGATGTTTGTCATTACCTGGACTTGCCTCTTTAAACTTATTATTCCTTTTTTCGAATTACTGTTATTAGACCTCATAAAGAAATTTGTACCCGAACGTTCAATATCGTTGAACCTAGACGAGGATTCGGGACACGAAACCTAAATTTTTTAGTATATACCTTCTAACATTTACCATTGGTGGGAGTGTAAATTTTATGAGTCAGAGCAAAGTTGGAAATTAGGGATATAGAATTACTCGTTCATGGGGTGAATTCCAAAAAAAAAGTCAAAGAATTCAAAAGAATTACTGCTTTTTCACTTCCGTATTAAGTTTTAACTTTTCTTTTTGCCCAACATATATTCCAGTATCTAATATACATTTTCCTATCTTAAAAGAAGCTCTGACTAGATTTTCAGGCTTCCATCCTTTTGAACCAGTTTGAAATTACTACCGACAACGAAAAAAATAGATACCATTATCCCTGCCTTAAAAGAACTCTTTTCTTAACCGAAGTTCTAATTAATTTTCTAATTAAGATATATCGACTCATTTTCCCTGGTTGCTGAAATTCGGTATTAATTTAGCAAGAATTCCGGTTTCAAATTCATTAGGGAGTTGAGGTGTGACAAGATCTTCATTTGTCACAGTATTTTATGAAAAGGGGAGATTCCTAATAACGCTTCTAAATTCAACGTTTACGCCCCTGGGAAGTGACCTGCTTATGCTTAATGCCTTCTTCTGGCGAAAAATTTTAGGGACAATTTATGCCTGGATTAAAACGGAACCTATGATGTAAGATGCAAACCCTAATAGTTCATAATCGTTAGGGAGGGGTTCAGAAAAGGTTGCGAGCAAACAAAGCAATTCAAAAAAAGAATTAACCTTCGAATTAAACTGCTCGAGTCCCACCCCTTTTTCCTATTTTTCTCGAATCATTCTCACGGATTATTTTGCAAAGATTTGTTTACGATTTTTTTCTCAATTTTTTAAAAATGTTTCTTATACTCACAGATATGACCAATTTAAAGATTGTTTAAAGATGAAAAATGCACTCATCTGAAACAAAAAAGATACATTTATGTTAGTTATACGCAATAATCGATAATACTAAAAAGTAATATGCATGAATTCAATAGTTTAAGAATGGAGAAATTATTTGAGAATAATTTAAATTTAATTTTAATTTGAGAATCTAGTTTGCACAAAATTCAAGCGGCCAACCTCTCAAATTATGGAAGGAGCCGTGCTCTCACATGATTAAGAAAATAATTAACTTTATCTGAAATGCAATGTAAAAATCATCGAACCTGTAACTTGACATTTAAATTAATGGCTAATTCAATTAACTCTATTATATTTTTCCATCGAATAACAGTAATTGCTGATGCTAAGCATAGATCTGTGTATTTATGCACTCGGAGTGACTTTCTCTTTAAAAATATCATTAAATTCTCTCTCTCGCTACTTTTCATTGAATAGGACTATTTAGATTATTTTTTCAAATAGCAAAGAAACGGTCAAATAATTTCATCGTTAAATGTATCTGAGGTCGACATGTGCTCGAGTAGAAAGTCGACCCATGCTTAGGTACTGTGGGAAAATACATGGAAAGGACAAAAGTCGATTTCACTGTGCACTGTTCTTCCTGCAGATTGGAGAAATAAAAGGGATGGTGAGACGATGGCAATGCTAACAACAGCAGCTAAAACCAGCTAAAGGTAAAGCTAGACTGCAAAAGCCAACGCGTGATCTCTGAAACTGATCCCTTTCTCATGTTAAAAAAAAAGGATAAACAAAAATACGAAAGAAAAAAAAAGATCCTTTCCCCTTGTATCACTAAAATATAAGTTCGGCTATAGTAACTCTGAAATAAAATACTAAATTAATTGTTTATTTGTGTAAACACGCGATATGGAAAACTGGTTCCTTTGCCACAGACTAAATTTAACCACCGGCCCAATCAACAAGGACCGGTAGTTCAACCGGTTTCGCCTCGGGTAAGAATTGGTCATTTGAAATTCGTAGTGCACTCTTTTTACGATTTTTGGGGACCGCTTCTTTTTCTTGTTCTAGAAATGATCCTCTCGATTTCTTTGACTGCAAATTATTTTAATTTACTATGTTTGTTCCGATCCAGAGTTTTTATTTTGGATCTTATATCATTTCAGTCATTAAGATTGACGGTTTCCGTTTTATCATTTTAGAATATTAAGATGTAACTGAATATACTCTACTACTTTAAATGCTTCGAATAAATTAACATATTTAAAAAATGTAATGGTTTTTAAATTATTAATATTTATAACAATTATAGAAAAAATGGGTACGACCCGCGGTACGTTGAAAACACAAGTTTTCGTTGAATCACCGAAGTTAAGCAACGTTTCTTACCTTAAATTTACTGTACATTATTTGATTATGGCCGTTATAAGCAAAGCTTTAGAAGCTGGCAACCCATCCAAGTACTAACTGTGCCCAACTTTGCTTAACTTAAGTGATCGGACGAGAACTTTTATTTTCAACGTGTATTGTCGTTACCGTAACTGCTTTAATAAAATAATACAGATTTGAAGTTAAAATTACAAAATATAAAATAGCAGATCCAATATGGCGACCCAAAATTACAGAAGATTGCATTATTTATCGGATTTCTATAAAATTCACTTTGAAATTAAACTAAGAGCAAAGCATCAATCTGAAAGGATGATCCTTATAATGTATAATGAATGTATAATGTGCAGGTGAGAAATGCTGTTGATATTTAATATCATGTTTTTCCCGTTCCGCTCTGTAACCCGTGATTTGCCTTACAATCTGGAATATTGTTGAGAAATTTATGATCACAGCAACATATATGACTGAATGCAAGAAGAGAGGCCCCTCCCAGCATTAATCGGTGCTCATCAGCTAAGAAATCAGTCGCTGATGCGTATCTTTTTCTGCTTTATAATACTTTTACCTCGGCATACAAACACGTGCATCACTTGACATATGCTCATTCACACATGCGTGATGAAATACAGTAAACTTAGGCGTGTCTCGTGTGAAGATCTTATGCATATAGTCGTTTATAACGAGGTAGAAAGTTTATAAGATTTACATTTTTTCAAATTTCCCTATGCACGTCGCAAAATAGCCTTTCATGCATCTACTTCGCCTATCGCTGACAGCATTGTCATTATTTATTATCATTTTCCTTTTATCGCATCACATAAACTAAAAGTAGAAAGTTTTAAATATTATCCTTCTTTCATTATTGCATTTCCATCGTGCATAATTTACATTATTTATCATTGCGCTTTGGCTCGGTAATAGTATAGGAAAGATTCTCTACAATTTCAACATTAAAAAAAAATGCAGTAAAAAGTACTATTATGCTTTAATAAGCCTCAGGCATATGTCAAAGTTTTCTAAGGAGATAAAATTTTCTATATCGAAATAGACTCAGAACTGAATGGAACTTGACTAAAAGCAGGAAATTTTAATGAGCACTCAAATGAGCAGAAATCAAATCTGCTTGAAAATACATAATAAATATGATCCTCTCAGCTTCAAAGGATCGAAGGCTTTTCTTGTTGCAGATTGGATATCAAATATGCCGTTTAATCCATAAAGAGCTCAAAGAGACGATCCAAAGAAGAAGGGAACCTTCTGCTCCGGATTTGAAATCGGCAGACGAAAAAAGAGACGCGTTTTTTTTTAAATGGTAAACTGGCATACGTGAACAATATGTATACACCGAAAAAAAAGTGTGGCTATGGCAGGGAAGTTTTTCCTTATGATAGCTAAACATATAGCTGGAAACGAACGAGGGAATATAGGAATATCCTTATGCCAGCCAAAGTGAATATCTTTGACAACTTTAACTGTTCTAGCGATATCATATAGTGGACAAACACATATAATATAGCTGACACAGAGATGTTGCAATTCTAAGTCGGACTATTGTAGGATATATACCTATTGTAACCATAAAGGCTATAACTGGGAATACCGAAAATAATTAAAATTTGTTTATATAGGTTAGGCTAATGTCACATAAAATGTTCCCAATGTTATACGAAACAGAAAGTATTCAATGTTGGATCGAAATTATGAATATTTCATATAAATATAAATTATTTGTGTACAGAGAGAATAATGTCTATAATATATATTTTTTTTTAATTTTGAAGTTAAAACTTGAGCCCAAAACCCTTACTTATATTTTTTAATATTTGATAAATTTAATGTTATATTAGTAAACTTGTAGAATACACTACCATACAAATGTGATTAAAAACTAAAAACATGGTTTTCAAACAAATAGAATTAATGATTGCAACTGTAATGTTCCTTGCAATGTATAGAAATATTGCACTCTAACATGAAACGCCATTTTAACATATTTCATCACATCAATTCGCAGGCATTTGTAATATAGCTATTAGAAAGAAAGTCAAATTCACGATAGCTGACAAATATGTGGCTGCTGAGAGCATATATATTCCTATTTCAACTAAATCGTTTATTTAATTCTACAATATTGAAAGAATATCTAGTTTCTTGAAATTAATCATTTCTCTACCTTAGCAATTTTATTAAAAGTGCTGGTTTACCTAAATAGTTCATATAGTACAAATAAATTCTTCGCTTACTTTAGGTATATCAATTACTTAAATTAGGGTTAATGTTCATTCTCTCGTTCGCCTGGTATGAATTTTTTTCCGTGTATCCTTATATTTCCTGAATAAGACCGCACCTTGTACTACGCGTAATTACTCGTATTGTGTACACACACACACACACACACACACACACACACACACACACACACACACACACACACACACACACACACACACACACAGCTTCCTCATAGAGGAAGCTTTGTGGTGGCGACAAAATCCAGTTTCCTAAAAAAGGTTTTTTTCAACATATTTTAATGTCAATATATCTAACATGATGTCCTGAAAAATTGTCCGTGTGTGTGTGTGTGTGTGTGTGTGTGTGTGTGTGTGTGTGTGTGTGTGTGTGTGTGTGTGTGTGTGTGT
>CAJFCO010000121.1:416023-433058 GCA_904066015.1 Synergus gifuensis
TGCACTTCGAAAACGTGCTCCATTATTCCATAAGCAAATCGCAAAGGAGATGTGAATTGTAAATTATAAATTGTAAACTCTATATATACTGTCTATCTATCTTACTATGAATTCTATGCCGTATTAGTGCATCCTCGTTCCTTATTCTACTACTGGTATAACTGTTGGAAATTGGCATTCAAAAGCTGCCTTTTATAAAGAATAATTATGGAAATGAAACTGTAAACCGGATTAATATTTAGGTTTAGATGTAAGAACACTTTTTAAACTTTTATATATGTTGCAAAGTGTTACTTTATTCCTCTCCATTTCGATTTCTTCATTCCGCAAGCTCTATTTATAGTCTATAATAACGTGATTGTATACAGTCTACTTGGACATATGGAATGGTTTAAGGTTTCTAACTCGATCATCGAAGTTAAGCAGCGCTTGGCTCGGTTATAATCGGATTGGTACCGTTGTACTATAATTAATAAATACTGAAATTTCATATATGAGAAATGTCAATGTGTCAACTATATATAGTTGACAAATTAGTTATTTTATTAATTACACAACAGAAAAACAATTTTTTCCATTGTGCTTTGAATAGGAAAATATAGCGTGTTTTGTAGTTTTTCTTTAAATAAAGTTTTCTGTTTTGAAATTAATCTCTAATTATTTCATTTATAAATTTCAATGCTATATTATGAAATACGAGAATCAAGAAGAAACGGAATAGTTGATAAAGATTTTTTGAATCTTGAAAATTTTAGTTCAAGGAGAACAGAAAACACTCCTATTATAATATCCATGATTCCATAAATCATATATATCAAAACAAGTAACCAAACACTGTAATCAGACTGTAATCTTAAAAAAAATTTTTTACATTCTCATCAGAGAAGGTATTAGATTTGTGTAAAATTTGACACCCCCAGTTTTTGTCAAATGTCCACGTTTTGGGACCCCCTGAACCCGAAAAACAGGTTTTTACGAATATGTGTGTGTGTGTGTGTGTGTGTGTAGATTTTTAGTTTGCGAGCACGATAACTTTCGAAAGAATTGACAGATTGGATTGTCCTTTGGTATACTCTTTTAGTGTCCTAAAATGAAGGTCAAGTTCGTTGGCCAGCCATTTTGGATAAAAATTCAAAAAGTTGGAGCATCTTGAAAAATTTTGAAGCCACTTTTTTTTTTAATCTAAAAATTCTAATGACGCACGTTCGTAGTACTCAAAAAGTCGAACAATTTTTCTTAATGACTTTTTTGGATAAAGAAAAAATTGAAAGACTTATAACATTTTGAAAATCCAAAAAAATGAAAGAAATCTTATATTAGAAGCCAAACAACGCACGATATGAAAAAAAGTCCAAAGATGAAACATGTTTCTTTTTGAACGCCCTATAGGATCCGCATAACAACTTTTTGAATTTCCTTAAAAAATCGAAAATTCAAATTTTGAGCCAAAAAACGCGAGATGCAGAGAAAATGATAAGAAACATAATTATTCGCCTTAAAAAGATCTACAAGTTCTCCATTGGCCATTTTTCAATAGGATGAGTAGTTTTCGTTTTAAGCGTGAAAAATATTGTTAAACAGAGCCGAGCGCGGAGCGCGAGCTTTAAATCAAATATCCAGCGCGAAACGCGAGTGCCCTGATGAGAATGTGCTCCTTAAGGTCGATAGAACCTTAAGTAAATTAGTTAAATTTTGCATTCAAAGCTGTAATTTAATTTAATTTAATTCAATTTTAAAAAATATATAAAAATATAAAAAAATAATTAAAAATTAAAAAATATAAATTATATATACAAAATATATAATTTAATTAAATTTAAAAAAAAACATATAGGTTCAAGCGTCCTGTAAAGCGCAAGCTTCACGAAGGGCAAAAAAGCGCGCGAAGCGCGACGATCGAACTATATTCGACCACCCGCGCGCCGTAGGCGCGATCATTTTTGCGAGCGAAGCGAGCCGCGCGCGATGAGAATGTGCCCGCGAAGCGGGCAGATTTTTTATATTGAAGTTCTAAATAACTTCTAAAAATCCGAATACAATCTGACTTACTTCGTTTATAAATTATCTTCTCGCCTATAACTGTAAGTTATAAAGAAAATCGATGTTTTCAGTATTTTTTTTATAATGCTGGGGGGAAGTCGGAAATTTATCACGTATTCTTCAAGGGGAGTGCAATAAATATGACCTATCACGATAAGGAGGACGAGGGCAAAAAGGGCGAAAAAAAATCACATATTTTGTGATTGATCCCCAGGAGATTTGAACAATTTAAGAAGATTTCAAGACGATTTTCAAAGACTTCAAGATTTTTCAATAAAATTTAATTCTAATCCACCTTGTTTTACAGAAATCTACATCTGATTCAAACTGCAAATTAGGTTATGGGCTTCTTCGAAGGTGTGATGAAAATTTAATTTCTCGGACAATTGCACAAAAGCATATCACGATCTAGGAAAATTCATAAGACTTCAAAACCTGCATTTATTCACGGCAGTATCCTCAATTCATGTTGTCATCGACCAGTTTAGAATTTTAGAACAACCAAGTGTGCAACTCGTCGCGAAGACGAGCAGTCTGCGATGAGATAAGAGTTTAGAAGCTTTGCTAATACTCTTAGCTGAGATTTATAGCCACCTATCATGGACCTTATATATTGGACCCTGTTTCATTCTTCTCGGATAAATCTCGCATCAATCAAAATTAAAATTGATTTATATGAAAATCATTCTTGTATCAACACTGCTGGAACGTCGAAAATGTTTTTGGATTTTGATAAACGATTTCACATATTAGCGGATTAGAGATGTTAGTGATTTTCTCTAACCCAAAAAATTGTTAAGCTTCAAACTAAGGTAAATGTTCAGAATAAAACATTAAAAATTGCACAAATTATGTTTCTTCTTTAAACAACGATTTCTATTTATTCTAACAATAAATGTTTCCAACTCGTCCAAGAATCTGCAGATTCCAAATGAGAGGCACGCACTGCACGATTGGCCGATCCAGATTTAGACCGAGTTGAACCACCTCTTCCTAAAATTAAATTTCAGGCAAGAGGACTTTACGATTGGTCAGTTTTCTTAAAGAAACTCTCTTCAATTAACAACCAAAATAGAAATACTCAATACTCATGAAATTTCGCCAAAACATGTTTCCCTCCTTCCTGACTGATAAACAAAACGAAATCCTCCCTTCACCAAAATCTAAAGATTAAGCGATTCAAGGATTACAGATAACAGACTACAATTCTGTGTGAAGAAATCAAAAGTGACACTATTGTTATTTCGCGTGACAGTTTGCTATGATAATTTTAAGTCGGATTCAAGTGAGATGTCAGTTAGTATAAAAAGTTTGTTTTCAACCCTAAAAACACGAATGTGTGTGACAGCAGAACATTTCACGAAAATCTTGCTTGATATTTAGCCAAAATGAAAACTGTTACTCGGCACGCAAATGTTCTCATTTCTTATTCAGTTCTCCAAACTAAGTTTTCAAGATAGGTGAAGACATCAAGTCTTATTATCGCTAATTATAAATCAAAAGGTCATACAATATAAATTATTTTCTTCTAACATTCAACTTAACATAAATTTTTTAAGGAAGGGGCACAAAAGCCTCGCAATTAAAAATCGTCTGAATTTTAGGATTCCAAGGACTTTTACACAACTTTTAAATTAATAAGTGCTTTGCATAAACTTGTATAATTTCCATAAGGTAATTATATTAAAATAAGCAGGTTCATGTCTTCTGAAATTGTAAAATTACAGTGCAAGTAAGAGAAAGTTTTTCTTCCTTGTATCAGTAGTGACACGGTGTGCATATCATCTTTTTGTTAACAGTTTTTATGTCAGTCTATCTGTGAGCGTAATAATGTGCAAATAGAAAGCTATATTCTTAGATGTATATTTCAATAGCTTTTATCGATAAGATATCTCTCGAAGCTATTATATTTCCTTTTTTATTTCAAGTACACATGCGACCTATCTCAATATTTTCATTTGTCGCATGCAAATGTCATACTTTTATGAACCAGTGTCCTCTAACAGTTCAAGGCTAACATTTCCAAAATTTAATTGCATAAAATAAAAAGTACAGTTGCATAAATATGATAAAAATGGTATAAGAATTGTAAGGATTTTTATAACTAAAGGATATAGGGGATACTCGCAATGAGAAGTCACATATTTTTATTAAATCTTCATTTTTTATTTTGTCACTTCTACTGTAAATATTACAAATTAGAAATAACATCACATAGTGTACGAAATACAAAAGCTATTGCAAAGAGTCAGTGATACAATACATTCGTAGAGCTAGGCGTTTAAAAATGAAAAAAGAGAAACCTGAAACACTATATGATGAAAAAAAACTCAATTACAGCGGCGACGAATCGTCATCAAGAGATTGCGACCAAATCGAGACGGTTCCCTTGGAAAGACCGAGTTTTTTCGACCAAACGAAAAGCTTCGCATCTCCTCTGACTCTCGCGCTCGTGAGATCAAAGAACGTCTCTTTGGTGTTTTTTTGAGATACTCTTGATATGTATAAATTTCACAGTACCGAGAGTATCTCTCTAAAACACGTCTAACTTATGGCTCGCATTCTACCCTCCGAATTTGGAGGAAAAGCAAACGAATTTGGTGTAAGAAGATTACAATACTGTCATGAATCCGTTTAGTTAAATACACATAGATACTCCACTACCAATACTTGGGGGCTTGCTTACAAAAAACGGAGATGAACAAAGTAACACGAAAATCATCCTTACATAAGTTAGATGTGTGATGATAGAAGGACGCGAATTTTATTTTATGTAATTCACTTTTACGGCGTCCCTCTCGATATAAACATTATTCGTCCGCGAAACTACGGAGGCGCTATGATAATATTTTTTCAATGATTAGAAAAAATGACGAGCTTCGTTCCTTGACGTCCCTTGAAACACATTAAATGAAATGCATCGCGAGAAACGTTTGACCGCTTAAGGCACGAATCTCGTCAAATAAAATGTTCCTTAATTAAATCGCAGCGCCCTCGTTTTCCGCGGATATTCAATACTTAATCAGTAATATCATTTTCATTATACGTGAAAAATTAAATATTTTACATTATCATTTCATTATCGATACTATATATTTAATTCTTTTTTTTTTCTATATTATCATTACCTTCAACTGAATATAAAATATTATACACAATAGCATCTTATACTCTGCTTACTATGTAAACATAATAATGATATAAGATCACATGAATAACGGTTATTCGCGGACCCGACGATTTTCTCTCACAAGAAATCTTGCAAAACAAAATAGTCCCGCCCCCTTTTTTCATAGCCAACTGGCAATTTCGTGTGCAAGCCTTTTTTTGCAATCACTGATCTCTCCGAAAACCCAATTTTTTCAACTGAATGTTTAAGATGAGAAATTTCTCGAATTTGTCAGACCAGCCTGCAACTTTTCGTCGTCGCTTGGAGGAAAGTTATCCCGATTTTATTTTGCGAGGAAGCTGCACAGTCATCGCACAGCTTCAACTTAAAACTTACGTTAATCACACTTGCTTTTTTAATATCACAATACCCTCAGTGGACCGGCGTAAATATTGTTATCAAGTCGGCGGACTATTTGGAAAAATCTAATCACATAAATAAAAAAAGACATCAACTTTAAACAAAGCATTCGTTCGTTCGTTCGTTTGCTCGAAGTACAACGTACAATTAATTTGACACTGAGTTCTACTAAATCCAGGTACGATATTTTCATATAAGAAATTAATCAGTGAAAAAGCAAAGTTGATGAAATAGATAAATTTAGTGTCTAAAAAATAGTCAATGCGTGTGCCTTTCTGGGTCCGCGTGCATATAACGACCTCGCGATACAATTGAATACACTGAGTACAAGACTTGAACCTATTTGAAGAATAGGTCCATTTAATCGTGGATCCAGTCTATTATACAATTAGTGCCTCACACAGAGAAGAATTAAAAATTAATCCATGTGTGAGTCACCTTATCGCGTTCGCGTGTCTGCATACGAGCTTAAGGTCCAAATACATATTCATAAATGAGAGACTGCGAAATAGAATGATGAATGGTCCACACGACCTGCATTCCCAATCAGTAAAATTATATGAAAAACCTACCTACCTAACTACTACTGATCAATAAAACATTGCTTATCGCTAAATACCACTACATATCACGTGAAATTTGTTAAAGTCTTGATGATGCATCTTCATGAACGAAGACATAAACCTCTTCTCAGAAGAGCTACCATTACTAGAATTTGTTTTTTTTTCTCGCTATCACAATAGATTTCATATTTTTCTCTCGATCCTCGATAACGTGGAGATCGATCAGCAGAACAGTGGACATAAAAAAAACCGAACTTCACACAAGATGAGGTCGCGCACGAATTTGATGTTAGGTTCAGTTTGGAGAAAAGTGTCTTACAGATTGATCCAATGTCAGCTGCAGTCTCTCCTCCCTCATCGTGGCATTCTTTTTCGTCTCACATTTACAGGCCAGAATATTCCGCGACAAATCTTCAAACTGGATCATCAGATCGAAAGAGAATGGACCCATGGGAGGTTCTGGAAGGAGTGACTTCAGTGATCTTGTTGGTAGGATCGGTAGAGCTTCTTTTTCTCCAAGGTAAATTCCCTGCTGATCATGATGGTACCTCCACGAGTCAGATTTCTGCAAGAAAAAAAGTTGATTTGTTAGACTTGACTCTCTCAATCTATTGTGTACATCAATTCAGGCTGTTTGGGAATAATACTTACTTCAAAAATTGTGGAAGTAAAATGTGCCACGATGTGTGATCTTGCTTGAGAGTAAGGTAGAGTTCAAATGTTGAAACAGCATTTGGATCGCATTGAACCCTGGAGAGCCTTCGGCACATACTGTCGGTCTCAAAACTGATGAAGAGTGTGCAACCTCTGGAAAAAAAGAAAAAAATCGCAAATTTAATTAGCCGTTCGGAGCGAGATATCTATGAAAAGGAAGGCTTTAGTCACGCAGACTCAAGGACAAAACGCCGGCCAGCTCAAACCTGCTTGGCGCGCGACCGACTCCCACTTATTTCACTTCTTATCTATTATTACTCACATCTTTTTAAATTCTAGAATATTCTACTCTATGTTTTTCTACTCTATTTAAAACCGTAAACTTTGTGAAAGGCATAGAGAATCGTCGAGGATGGAACCATTCCTCTAGTTTCTGATTATTATCCGTCCCAAACTTTACAACCAGTTAAAAAGTACCGAGGGTGTATGACAGTCTAAATTACCAGTATCAATAGATAGGATAATTAGATTAACAGTTGTGCCTACCTGAGACCGCAGGGTTCATTTTCGGCCATGATTAGGACGTCTTTAGCTATCCTTGGCAGGAGGTCTGCAGGTAGCAAAACTTCGCCACAAGCAAGCTGAGCATGCTTTGCAGCCCTCAACTCAACTTCCAGCCTTTTAGCCAAAGCTTGGCAGGCTCCGTCGAGTTCATCTGTTACAGTTCCAGCTGTAACAAAAAAAAACCAAACCCGGTTAGTCTCACCCTCTTCGTCCCAAGACTCATAAAAAAAAACCATTCAAATCCAATATCCATTGAACGATAATTTAAACCTGAATTGCTCAGAAAAAAGTCTCCACAAAGGTTTCTGGAAAGTGAATGCATTAGTTTCAAGTTACCTTACATTATTTTTTTCGAAATAGTCAACTGCTCCGTATAGTACGACTCCAATAACTTGAAGCAATTCTACAATTAGATTAATATTGAATGGAGTAGTCAATATCAATCTTGAAAATGTTCTGTTCTTAATCTTCTGAGAACTTTTAACTCTGACTAGGCTGAATGACTAACCCGTTTAAGATAGATTTTTTTCCGAAATTTCGATTCGCTTTTTCTAAGAGCTGATTCCTACTTTCTCGATTTTCTCGCTTCGAAATAGGTAAAACTGTCTTCCGGTCAAACGGAGTGTGATGCAATGAAAATGGAAATTAAACAAAACTGGGAAATTCGATATCTCTGGAGAAAATCAGCTGTTCCTTCCAGTCAGCTGGAGCCCCACTTTCCGTCGGTGCTGCTCGAAGTGTCAAGTTCGCTCAAAGAGAATCTTGAATGTTCCTCTTTAATTCTCGACCATTAATAAAGATCACCCTATCCAATTCTCAATTCCCTTTCAATCGATTGTCACTTTTTCGAATCCAAATTTCGCGAATTGAAAGCACAGCTCTGAACTCATTTGGAGCACAATTTATTGAGCGTATAATTTATGTATGAAAATGACTGTAATTTTCGTACAATCACTTTTATACATAAAATAATATAAATAACTTTTCCATGGAACTGGTGAAAATGGAGAAGACATGACGAAACCTACCTCTATTGTTGCTGAAGTTGACGTTGACGGGGCAAGGTAGAACCTCCATGGCTTGAAGACAAAGCTTTGTGTGTCAGAAATCAGGTAAACTTATCACTCTCGAGTTTCGAAGATCGAAACCAACGAAAAAATGGTGAAAAACTAACGATGGAAACGATTAGAAACAGAAACAGAAATAGAAAAAAAAACTCGAGCTGCTCGACTACCGGCTTTTGTTCTGACTGTTCTCCCTATCCTTTAGTCTGTGCTAAAAGCGCGGACAAAGCCACGAATCCAGTCGCGCTACTTTCGAACAACTGATTCGCCGGCACCGATGACGCGACTTTTATACCGGCATACACCACTACCAGAAAGCCGGTCCCCCTCCAATCCGCCTAGCAACACCGGCTACGTGATGTCTCGTACTGCCAGCGCTTCGTGGCCTTTCGTCAGGACTCGTGTAACCTCGGCCGACAGGCTGTGACAGGCCAGGGGGGCTCTTCGCCTCATAGCATCCATCGTACCGGTTTCTGACACAACAACTGGGATAAACTCTCTGCTTTTTGTTTTTCTATGATTTCTTACGTGCTCTCAGCTGTACTCACTTCACCCGATCGAAAATTACTGCGAACCCAATAGAGAGGAAAAGACGTGAAAATCGAGAATCTACGAGAAACAGAAAGGATCAACTGCACGAGATGGGTTTCTTTGTCTTTGGGCTGAACAATGTAACACGCGTGTGTGCGGGTTCAAACCGAAACTTGCACCCCCCTGAAAAGGGTCGAAGGGTGCCTTTTGCGAAGGTCTTATGCAGTTCCTTTGTCAGAAACTCGGACTCGAATTGCGACCAAAATATTCTGTCAACGTCATCTTGTCAGAATTGCTAACGAAATTGATGTTTTGTATAGTCCCAGATCCCTTTGTATGGTATATACTACCCCCATAAGGTCAATCGCTACAATTAACAAAAAAAAATGATAGTACCGATGTCTATCCTGACAAGAATATGATTAATTTAATTAATTTCTAATTCACTGATGAAACTACCACAGCTTGACCTAAAGGGGATGTTTACGATTAACAAACTACCCTCATTAAAATAAAGACATGGATTGTCTGCTCCAATGTGCAAGATTTCATTTTTTATTAATTTCATCCACTGAGCTTATGATAGTATATAACATACGATGGGATCTCGAACATACCAGATATCGATTTTGTGCCTGCACAAGGGAATTCAAATTTCAGGGTCTATTTCAGCTGCATTTTAAAATTTTTTTTTACACACTGTTTGCAGTTGTATATTCAGTGTAGAATTGACAAGTTTTATAAACTAACTCGAACATAAAGGATGAAGTCTAGCGTCAAGAACTTGAAATATGAAAGCGAAGCAGAAAAGAATGATGAGATTTTCATAAATTGAAGTATTTGAAATAAAAGTTCCTAGAATTGACTACGTGGATATCACTGCAATATAGGACAACGACGGGTTCAATGATTGGCCAAGAAATACTGACATTTCTGCTGTTCCAATCAGCACAATTATTTTTGTTTTCTTTCTCGGCAGACGAAAGGGGTGGAGAGGGTAAAAACTAACTATGCAGTTTTAAGCTCCCTAAAATAGACCCAATCAAATTTTCATGTGGTTGATGCTTCAGTTTTTGCTGATCAAAAGGAAGTATGTACACTCGAGTATACTGAAATAACGTTGGTTATCGATTACGCACGCTACAGGTCTCAGAAAGACTAACTCAGCACTGAAAGCTTTCTATAGATATAAATGAAGTGTGAACAAAAAGTTGGACACAATAATATACATATATTAGATATAATAAAAATCTCTTGCTATATGTTTACCTTAATAGATATATTGATCTTACTTATCTGCGAGTATACTTACCTTTCTTTCCAAACAGTAGAAAAATAGAATTTGCACATAAACAAGACACTATAATTTGCACTACACATACACTACACACGCGGAGAGATTCACAGACTCGAGCTGTTTCAATTTTCTATCTTAAAGATGCATGTAAACAACCTACGCAAATACACGCTCTCAAATTTAATTAAGGACATGTGTTACTTCCCATATTAACTGTAATCTCAAAGAACGGCGATAAATAATTCGTTTATCTTAGGAAAACGACATCTCCTGTATATATCGTGGGAAAAATGCATGTCAAGATGCTCAATTGACATCCATAGACCTCAATTGAACATCTGGATATACATCCAATTTTCTCTGTGAAAAAACACACTTTCCGTTAGAAATTATTAAACTAGCTATGAATTCGATCTCGGGTGTTCCATTTAACTATATTTATATTTTTTGTGCTCATTTTTTGAGTACTTTGCTTCCTCATTATGATAATGTTGCAAATAAATTTGCTTCCTCATAGAGGAAGCATTTAGAAATGAAAATTTTCAAAATTAAAAATAATCATAATTTTCTTAAAATTCAATAAAATTCATCAATCATACAGGTCAATCGATTCGTCTCGATGCAAGGAATCTTTCTTTCCTGTACATAAACTTTGAATTTTCATTATTTAAGAAGTTATAGTCGAAAAATCAATTTTACAAAAATTCAAAATGTACATAAAAATTTTTAAATTCAATATTTTTAAAAATCCTTTGGCACGTTTTGACATATTGGTGGTGCCAATATACCCTACAAATTACATCAATTTATCTGCATCTGTCCAAGTTAATAGGGCGACAAAAAATGGCCACACACACACACACACACACACACACACACACACACACACACACACACACACACATCCGGACAATTGATTAGAATGTTGTATTAGACATTTATCACGTGAGGAAAGTTTAATTAAACGATTTTAAAAATATTGGAAAATGTATCGAAAACAAAGCTTCCTCTATGAGGAAGCAAAAATGGAAGAGAAACAGTTCTTTTGGTTTGACCGTTACTTATCCGTTTGGGTTCGTGTGTTTTATGGGCGTTTTGCAAGTTCTCAATATGGAAATGTTAGCCTTAAAAGGTTTATTTTGCGTAGTTTAGCAATAAGGAGGAACTCTAGATGAAAGACATTTGTTACGACTCTTTTGCGCCTAGAACGTTTCTTTGTTTCATAAAATATACACAAGACTACTGACTACCCCCTGCATGGTTAGCTTACGTGTAATAGTTTCGTGGGATTTGCAGCACGCTTGACTTCGCGCTTATTTCCCTTTATTCGAGCGTGTACATGCTTTTGTGGAGCTTGGAGAGTATTTATGCGAGGTCCCGTGAGTTAGTTATTGCATCATCGAACCAGTTTGGGGAGAAGGTCCTTTGTGTCGGAAAAGACAAGATCATAATGAACGCACCGGTGTTCGTTATTCGCCCCAATCGCGATTCCCTCGGACAGATACTTCCCGTCACATCTACGACAAAAGAACAATCCTCGACCTTCCACTCTCCTCTATCTTCGGAAAACTACCGTCGCTCTTTATTACACCTCATTTCCATTTTTAGTGTTTACAAATACCAAACTCCGAAACAAGTTTTATTTGGAGAAAATGTATGTCAACTCACATACAATGAAAAGTCTTAAAATAGTCAAAAAGACTCAAAAAACTTATTGTAAAAGTTGTTCGTTAAGATTTCACATTGCAAATGTGATGATTTTAAAAAAAAAATAGAAGATTTTATACGAGGTTGTTCAGTTGTACGCGTATTAGATGTAGAGAAAGGTGGCAGCACCATGCAGTGAGTAGCCTTTCAAATCTAAGCTGACATCACGGAAGAAAAACTTTCTTAATCCTGATAGTAAACTGTAACCATTCTATGAAGAGTCAAATGTGTTTTTTAAATTAATTCATCAATTGTAAGATATTAAACAATTCGCAAGTTTTGAATACGCCAATAATTGGTAAAAAAAATTAGTTAACCTACTTTTTCTTATAGAAGCAAAAAATATAAGATTTACTAAAAAGGTTTCATCATCTTTAAATCACCCTTTGAGAAATAGAGGATCTCCCCATCTTTAAAAATACATCTTAATACATCATCTTCTGTGTTCGCCCCTGAAACAAGTACCCAGCAAGCTATCATTCACCAGACATCTTCCTCTTGACGAAGACGTCTCTAGAGATTTTCGGGAAATTTAGGATGTTTGAAAAACGAAAGAAAATGTGGAGAACTCTACAGACTGGAGGAAATACGAGACTAGTCTACTCTTATAAGACAAAAGTTTCCAATTCTACAAGAAGAGAAAAGTTCTACTTGTAATTTATTTCATATTTCTTAAGGAAAGTCTATAATATCGGAAGTATTGCCTCTGGTGCAGAGGGAACTTTTCATCGAAATTTTTTACGCTCGATAAACATCGTACAAAAGCAAATGCACCCGAGCAACGGAAGAATAAAATAGAATGCATAAACAGAATAAATAGAATCAGGAAACTTGTGGAATAAACTTACGAATTAATATTGTTACGAGGGAGTGTCAATTTTTTCTTTGTTATCAAGCACCGTCCTCCTTTTTCCCCTTCCCCAACTCTCACAATCTATCTCTCTCTTGTTCTCGTTCCGTTTTCTGATGAGCGATTCCAGAGAAATTTCTACTTTTTCGGAAAAAGGTCGCCCATTTGAATGAAATTTTGTTCAACATCAGTCTACGTTGAGTTTAATAGTCACCCAAAATCTCAAGCGAAAATAATCATTAGTTTCAAAATTACTATATTTTGAAATTCGGAACGATTTGAATTTACTGTAAAGACGTGAATGTAAAAATCTAAGTAGATTCCTTTTACCGGCATTTACCGATATTCGAGAGCTTTTGAAGTTTCGTCTCCATGTTAAATTTAGAAGCCTCTTGATATATTTGGAAGGTAATTACTTATTGTGATTTGCGAACAGTAAATCATTAATTTAAACTAAAAAATATGTTAATCTTCTCTTACTCCGGGTAGAGATTAATCTTGGAATCTAAGTTTCTCAATTTTTATAAAAATTGGTTAGATTGCTTCGAAAAAGCGGAAATCTCTCATGGAATCGCTCCTCTATACCTCTTGATGTACCGTGTTTTTCTCTCCAAGCTCTCTTGTCCAGAGCTGGCTCTACTATAGATCTCATGCAACCGATTAAAGATTGTTGTGGTTTCAAGCTTCTTCCCCAACTAGAATATTCAACACAAAACGAATACCGAGAGCAAACTTTTCATGCTTAAAAAATGCTTTTACAACTATAAGTACACCTCCATTTTTAGGGAGCATAATTATCGCAATATAAGGGCTACTGTAATTATTGTGTAGACTGTAATTGTTGTGATTGACATAAGGTAAAATTAACTGGCACGATAATTGCATAGCAACATGTGCTATAATTACAGCAGGCCGTTCAATAATTTCACTTGATATATATGCATGATTGCATGGGTGGGAGCGGTATTGTAATTTTAAAAAGAATCACAAAGAAGGCGTACTGTCATTTTGAAAGCATCCCTCTTCACTTGGAAGCAGAAATAACTTTTAAAAATACATATTGAACATAAATGTATCGACAATATTTATATTTACGCGTTTCAAGGATTCCCATTGCTTTAACAACAAAGATAACGAGAAATCACGGAAATCCTAATCTTTGAGACGAGAACAAGTTGTACAAACTGAGCGAAAATTTTCTCTCATTTAAGAAATATTTTAAAAACGGCAAAATCGTGCCGTTTTGTCCAGATGCATTTCAGATTAGAATGAACCGACTTTACTGAAAAATGCACAGTCCATCATTGAGAATTGATGAAAACTGAACTAAAGTGATTGAATTTTTTAAAAGTGTACGTATAAATTTAAAGTAAAGGAATGAGAAAAAGTTTTAGTTGAAACGCTCCTGAAGTCTCGTTTATTCTCTCCCTCTTTCAGCCCCTTTACCCCTTTCCTCTCTCAACTCTCATTCCCTTTAACTCGTCTCTCCCATCAGCTGGGGCCTGTGGGCCTATGCTTCTGCTATAGCAGAAATGGATGATCTCACGAGAACATTCAGCAACTTCTCTGAAAGACAACAATCTTCCGAACAATGATTTCCGATCGCGTTTGTCTCGTCGAAGGTCACGATTTGAGAGATATGACATAATTGTGTCCGCGGCTACTCATTGTGTTATATACTCTTTACAATTGCAAGAGTGACCAGCAACCGAGCCGGGAACGACAACCAAACTGCTTTGAGTTGCAGTTTATGCGAGAGCCACAATTACTTTACTACTCGGGTCTATACTGTGGGGAAGGTACACTCGCTCTTCGTTATGAAACCACTTCTTTGTTGAATTTTCCGTAAATTTCCACGAATCTCTAACATAGGGTGACCAGATGGGTCGGATCAAAAACCGGGACACTCTAAAATTTTCTATGTACCCCCGCCCCCAACATATAAAAAAGTCACAAAAAATTTTTGTCATGTTTTTTTTATTTTTTTATTTTATTATAAATATTTGAAAAGATTTTAAATAATCTTTTTTTATCTTTTTGCATAAATAATCTTTTTTTTCATAAAATTGTAGAAATTTTTTAGTTTTATGTGATTTTTACGAACACGGGGACATTTCAAGTGAAATCATGAAAACCGAGACATATCAGGTGAAAACCGGGACGCCCAAAAAGTTGTCGAAAACCGGGACATGTCCCGGTAAACCGGGACGTCTGGTCACCCTACTCTCAATTAGCGGTTATAAAATTTCCGTGGGGCCTCTGCAGCTGGCACATTCCGTTTCTGAAACTTCATAGGCACCCAGTATAGTTTATATGTCAATCTAACAATAGTGTTGTGCCCACTTAACAGACCTACTTGCACTTTTATGTTTCAGATTTTTAAGACATTTTTACAATACGCATGTAACACAAAATGCAATCATGATGTTGTAAAGTGAAATTATAATACTTTGTAAGCGTAAAATTGCAATGCATGTCATGCATTGCATGCATTTACTGTATCGCTGATGGTTGATGTATGTATTGTAAAATTACAATGCATGTGTGACAAGCATTACAATATCATAATTTGAAAGCTACAAACGCTGATATTGTAAAGTTGTCTCACATGCATCACAAGTTTACACACACAAAGTATTCTAATTTCGTTTCACAGTAGCGTGTGTACTGTAATTCTTTACACAATTACAAACTTTCTTTTCTATAAATTCTTCGATTTTCAAATAATTTAGAAAATTTGTGATTTTCAAAACACACGGTTTAAAATTCCTCATTGATAAAAGATAGATTTGGTAAAAAAAATTGTCGAATCTTGCTCTTGAATTTAAAATGACTGAATGGTTATTGGCGAGTTTTCAAGGCTCGTTCAACAGGAAATCAAAATCTTGATTGCTAAGGTAGGGAAGAAAGTCGATGGCCGTGGTAGAAATCTTGTGCAGGGACTAGTATAGTCATTATTATAGACCGTGGCTGTAAGTTGTTATACGAGAGGAATATACACCCGTGACTATACCAAACAAAGAAACACGAAGCACACTTCAGGGCGAAACTCGACGAGCAAGAATAAAGCGACATAGATTTTTCTTTTCGTATACCTCCAACTGTACGCTTTCGAGGAAGCTTCATTTTAACCTTTCGGCTCGCCTTTCGAATCACACTGCCTTTTTATTCAATGCTTTCATGTTGATTTTAACGCTGAAGAAATCCAGAGTTTCCATCACTAGAATTTTTATACAAGAATTCTCTCCACTTCAAATCCCCCGAGATACTCTCTGACAATTTTTATTCAAATCTAAATCACAACATCCTCGAAAATACTCTGTAATAACATTAAATCTCTTTAAATTCCACGAGAAAATTTAAACACCCTTAAAAAGCGTCCAAATCTCTTAAAATTCCACATAACCCTCACCGAAAAAACTCTATGGTTGTGACAACAACAATTATGGTTGTGGCATGAATTAAAAAAAATTTCTTGAAATATTCAGAAACTATTAAAATTCCTTAAAATCATTTTTAAAATGTCAAATTGTTACAAGTTTCTTAAAATCCTTTAATATTCCACGAAAAACTTTAAAATCCCTTAAAATACGAAACAATCTTTTAAAATTATTGAAACCTTTTCAAAATTCTCTAAAATTCCACAAAATCTTTAAAAAATCATAAAAATCCCATGAAATCCTTTAAAATTCCATGAGGAACTTTTTAAAATCCCTTAAAATGGATCAAAATTTCTTAAAATTATTGGAAACCTATTGAAATTCCTTAAAATACGCTGAAATCTTTTGAAATTCCTAGAAACATCTTTAAATTTCTTGCAAACCAATATTTAAAATTCCATGAAATCCTTTACAATTATTTTACAAAATCTTTTACAAATCATAAAAATCTCGTGAAATTCTTTAAAATTCCCTAAAGTGTATTAAAATCTCCAAGGCAAGACAGGGGAAGACAGAACAGGGGCCAGACAAGGGCCAGACAGGGTACAGACAAGGCCAGGCAGGGGCCAGACAAGGCCAGACAGACCCGTGTAGAAATTTCCAAACCTGGCCCAGATCGGTGATGAAACACACGGCCCGACCAGGCCCAGACCTTGCCCGATCGGGTTCCAGTCAGGCCGAGACAGACAGGGGCCAGATAAGGCCAGGCAGGGTCCAGACAAGGCCACGCAGGGCCCAGACAGACCCGTGTAGAAATTTCCAAACCTGGCCCAGATCGGTGATGAAACACACGGCC
>CAJFCO010000121.1:433566-537309 GCA_904066015.1 Synergus gifuensis
CAAGGCAAGGCAAGGCAAGGCAAGGCAAGGCAAGGCAAGGCAAGGCAAGGCAAGGCAAGGCAAGGCAAGGCAAGGCAAGGCAAGGTATAGTACAGTATAGTACAGACAAAAATAACATAGTTAGCATAAATGTCCATTTCTATTTTCCCTAACAACTACTCGCATTTCCCTGACATGTCCCCAGGATGTGTATTTGCATTATTAAGAATTTTTGGCTAATAATATAATTTTCGGTAAAATGTGGGTTAATCCCTTATAACATGTCACCCTTCAAATGTTAAACTGACATAATTACTAACAAGAATGAATTTATGGTACTTTATTATTATTAATATATCAATTTCTATTTTCCCTGACAGTTACTCGTATTTTCTTGGCACTTCCTTGACTTTACCACCTTTATTAAGTTATTATTATTATTCTCTGGTCTTTAGTGCTTTTCATTCATCAATTATTTTAAAAAAGTAATGCAAACTGAGTTCCAGGGTTTCGGGTAAATTGCAAATTGAGAAAATTCGTATCCAGCTATCTGTTGGCAATGAATCCTTCTCTAGAGAAAATTCGATGGCATGAATTTCCAGGTAAAATCTCATTTTGCGAGGAAAAACGCCGTTGGATCGAATTTACGAGCAATTTGGAACTAAATAAGAGGGAAATCTCAATAGTCGCGAAAATACGGACGTGAGATACTATGTCGCCCATAGTATTTCTAGAGAGTTCGTGTTGCGATTATGGTTGCGAGGCTCACGTTTGCTTGTATACTGTAGGTATACACATACGTTTCGAAATCATTGATTGCGATTGCTATTGCACGAGGTCGTGGGGACACGTAAATTACAGGTTTTGGAACGGCACTTGGGAAGGGTAATATACGGCACGTACACGCAGTTACACTTGATTTAAAAGTAATTTAAAAGCAATTGGGTCCTGCGCGGCCGTTCGAACTTCACAACCCTTGCGCACAATCTCATAAAAGGACTATGGTCATCTCTGCAAACCCTCTAAATTCTCATCTCGCAGTGAAGCACCGGTTTTTTAATATAAGTAAATCAATATATGTAATATGACAAAAAAAACAATACCGCATAAATGTCAAACTGACACAATTACTAATAAATAGTCACACTGACTAATAAATATTCCCTGACTTCCCTGAAATATAGTCACCCTGATGATATTTATACTACTACTTTATACCTCGCTTTATACTTTGAAAATTCGATCATGTTTGAATGAAAAAGTTTAATGGAGGTTCAATTTTAATTTTCACTGCAATTTCTCATGCTTTCTCTTTTTGCATATTGGTTTTATTACCTTATCTCTTCCTTTTGCTTTATCATTAATTTTTTAAGTTAAATGAAGGCAGGTTGGTGTACATTAATCACTCAAGTGTCACGCGAGCTTTGAAGGAAGGTTATTTCCCATACAAAGTGTAATGAGTATCTACACATTCTAGACTCAACGAGTGTACTCGAGGTCATGAAAAGGTGTTTTAGTAGACAACGTGACGACACAAGAAAGCGATTGCTAGAAAATTCAAATAATCGGCACGGAAGTCAATAGGGAGACTTTGTGATGCGAGACACACTCGTCGCATTGTATTCTTTAGATTACGATAACAATGAACGCTCTCACGCTAGAAATACTCGGTCGGTTTTCTATTGGTTGAACGAACTCTTCATCGACATGACAAACGATGATAAGACCTCCTTATCCGATCAGTGGGAGTGATTCGATATACGAGAGGCAATGTTGCGATTGTTTCGAATTACTCACTAAATAATGTATGTAATGTGTAATATAATATATATCCCACACAAATGATCGATAAGACAGTTGATTCATTTTTCAGTACTGCAGATTAGGCGACCTTCAGGTTTTTATTATCGGCACTCGAGTGATGTTTTGATTCACTCACTTTATTAAGAAGCGGATGTTCGATTAAATTTGATTAAATGATAATTATACAATTTCGTGTCAGGAGGATTTGAAAAAAATTATTTTATAAAGAAAATCACCCTTGTATCCTAAACTTAAATATTTTCAATATGGTCTCTATAATATTAGAGAATACGAATCCGAGAATACGCATACGAATTCAATTATCTCTTTCTAAGAAACTTCGACTACTATAGAACTTCACTCAGGGGAACTAACTTTGCCAAATTAACGTCACACTTCCTCTTCTATTTCTGTACTTCCTAAAACTTTCTATCCAAAGCTTGAATCATAAGCATTCATCAGCAAGCAAGCTCTTGATCTTTTCCTCTCGAGTCTATACAGTTACGAGGTTGACCTAGTAGAGTTTGGTAACAAGTCCGAGTGCCTTTTACAACAGGTCTCGTGCCTTAACACGCGACGATGACGGAAAGAGGAAGGGGGAGAGGAAAATGATTACAAGAGGGGAATCGAAAGGAAGGAGAGCCAGGAAAGAAATATAGTAATCACTAGGGGGGCCAAATGGCAAAATAATCTGGAATTTATACACCCCTATGACATAAAAAAGAAAAGTATCATATCTTATTAAAGAGCCTGTTACACGGAAAAAATTATTTTCTTAGATATTAAAACAGTATTTGCTGACTTTCGGACACAGAGAAGTCAGAGAAAAGTATTATAATATTTCAGCGAATTTTATGAGATATTTGAAAAGAGTTTATTAATTTTTAGAACAGATTTCCAAAATTTTTAGAAATCTGTTCTAAAAATTAATATCTCTTTTCTAATATCTCATGAAATTCACTGAAATATTATAATACTTTTCTCTGACTTCTCTGTGTCCGAAAGTCAGCAAATACTGTTTTAAAATCTAAGAAAATAATTTTTTCCGTATATAAAAATGATTTTGCTAAAAAAGTGGATCTGAAGCACGAAATCATTTTGGCAAACACCGAACCTTTTTCGGACTCTTTCAAAATCCCAAGACTGTTTTCATATTTTCGAGATTCTGTAGCAATCCTGCAACCATAAACCATGGGAGCAGTATCTGACGCATAAATTTGGAAATATCGGATAAATTCGAATTAATTTTTGACGACACCTTTACGAAAGGGAAAGAGAAATGAAGACTCGTGCAAATTTAAAATCCCCCCACTGAGAGTGACCTAAAAGAGGAAGAGCCAGAACATGTTACGGCCGGTTCGTTCCTGCATCTAGAAGACTCGATTCAACGGAATAAATTTGGCACACAAAATCTTCTCTTTGATTAAAGAGCCCCTGCCTTCGTCATTCCGAGTAAACTTTGTTTTGACTTAGGCAAAACCTGATACCTTCAATATCTTGAATTCGTGCAAGTTTCAACTTGTTCCAAACATGGAGCATGGTTGGGAATTATAAATGGATTCATGAAGTTTCAAACTCCTATGTGTCACTAAAACCCGTTAAAAGGAGTATATATGTAGGACTTTCTTTTATCAAAAAGTATATTCCAAACGGAATATCCGAACAATGAGAAAATAATTTCAAATCAGAAAAGTTTTAAAATGGATTTTTTCATTTTCACTTCGAAAATTACCTTTATTTTAGTTTTCGATTTGAGTGGCTAGAGGATGTCTGTCTTACGAATAATAAGTCGTTATTAAAAAAGGTACAAAATCTCGGATTTCCCGTTTTGGAACAGAATAACCTGGCCTGATATCTGTTGCTTCCTGGCAACAACTAGTTTGGCTCTGAGCCACCAGGTAGAGCGGCAGCAGCTCGACGAAATTCGTCAATAAACCTGACAGCGCGCGGGTTCTTTGTGTCCGATGAAAATGCACTTCTGTTCCCTCGCGAGGCAATCGAAGTAATTATGTATCGGTTTCGTCATTTTGTCGCTTCCAGCATTAGTCACTCGCTATATGAAAATCAATTCCGGTGGATCGACGTCGCTAACCTTGTTTGTCATTTAATATTCTGTATGCCGCTTCGAAAGGCATTCAACACACTCTTCATGGCATCACGAGAAAATGTAATAATTACTATGAAAAAAGAACGACATCTACATTACATCTATCAAAAGTCAAGAGTAAAATAGTTTTAGTACAATTAATCTCTTAAAAGTGTAATGACACAAATTCAGGAATAAAGCTTCACTTAGCAACAGTGATTTTCAATTAAATTAACTGTTTTCAGTAAATTTGGCTATAAAGAGACATAATTTGATGAAAGATATGATTGATATGATGAAAATTATTCAGATTCAAATACAATGTGATCTGATAATGTTCTGGTATTTTGGACTATTGATTTAAAAGGCACTTTGAACATGTAGGACAAAAAGCGATAAAAATACTGGTATATCCTTCGATAAATACGAAAACATTGCTGATTAATTCATTATAAATAACAGGGTGTCTATACTAACTTCTGTCAAAACAAATTAATTTCCAAAATGTAAGCTATGCAATTCAACGCATGATATGATATTATACTTTTCAATTGCAAGCATTGTAGTGTTGCCTCACATGTAATACAATTTTGCATTACACTAACATTTCGAAAGATATTACGTGAAATTCTAAACTTGGGTTTAACAATGCGGAAAATTGTTCAATATGCCGCGACTTTTTGAGTTGCATTTACTTTTCTTTTGCATGATATACTGTTTGAATAAAACTGCAAGATATGAAGTATAATTATTGTTGTACAATATAATGAAGTGCAGTACATATAATGTACTGTTACCATCGAGGTTACCATTTGTAAAAGCAAGTTCAATATATTTTCCTTTTCTCGGAAAAAAGGGAAGCATTGTTTCTTGATTGTCATTTGTAAAAAAGAGATAAAAATCGTTAATTTGCGTAATAGGACGAAAAAAGTATAACGTATCTATTGTCTAGCGATGTTCGCATGTCTTTGAACAAAGGAGAAGCCTGTAATTATCCTGATAAAATACTCCCCCTCCGCGTTCCATTATACGAACGGCAAGCGACTCTGGCATCTCCGCCCGTTTCGTGTAGGCAGACTCGTTAAAATCACGAAAGTTTTGGCCGATGTTGACGTTCTATTCGAAGACGCCCAGTCTTAGCAATATCAGCTGTACCTTATTTTATCCATTGTACGTAAAGATCGGCAAGCCTTGCGTCAGATTTCTACTTTTCTGTTTCATCAGTCGGCCACCTTGAGAAAATGTCGTCAGTCCTGTATATCACTACCGATTCATTGTCGCTAAGGAAGTTCTACATTTTTCTACTTCCAGTCGTTTGCCTCGATTTTACAAATACGTGTTCCGACTCATTTTTTCGCAAAAAGCAACAAAACTTATTCTTAAATCGATTGCAAATACACAAAGACTTTATGTGATATATTGTATGAATTTTAACGGCTTTAATTTAATTGAATTTAGCGGATTTTAACGGCATTTATCGGGATTTCATTTGAATTCATGCCATGAAATCTAGTGTATAATGGATTTCCAAAGAATTCAGAACGATTCCTCTGATTGATAATTTAATTATATAGTGACGTGAATATCATTCCATAATTACAGTTTATAAATGTCCTCACTATTAGAAGCACTAATGATACTGAATAAACTGACTCAAGACTTATATGAAAACCAACACGATTGAATTAAACAATTAAACATCTTGTAAATTAATTTTGTAGGAAATTAGACGCTCAAAACGGCGAGAGACTCACGTAACTTACTGAATAGTATTATAGCAATTGAATTATCATCTCTTGAAATAATTAAATAATTGCAGTAACCATTGTGCTCTTTTCTGACTTGAATAAAGATAATAATGAAAGCAGTAAAAAATATATTTACAAAAAAATTAATCTTCGAGTAAAGAAATCTTTGTACGTAAATTTAAATACTTTTTTGCTCTTATTTTGTGACTCGTTTGTTCATATACAGAACATATAAAAATTCAAATTTAAAGAAATTTATCTTCATTATATTGCATAAAATATACATATTCATTCTATATTCCAATTTTCCTTTTATTATATAAAACATAAATTATTACTTTGTTTAATTCAAACTACAAATCATTTTCTGTTAGCTAATTCATAAATACGCTTGAGCACTATAAATTTTAACGACAAAATTTATCTAGTTAGCAATTTATTAAAAATGAGCAAGTCAAAACAATCTCTGATGATGAGTGACGAGAAATGGAATAAAATTACGTAATATGTACTGTAAATAAACGTCAATCACTCGCTTGCCACGAGTCTGCAGTCTGAGATAAAAGTTTGAATGTTTAATCAAAAAACTTATCTTTTATCAAACTTTAAGACAGATTATTTTTATCCTCAAAATTAAGACTAGATGAAAAACAATCTATTTTTAGGAACTTATCATTCAACTTGTCACTAAATTATTAGGTCAATTTATTTTGATTCATTATATATTATAATTATTATAATAAAATTAATGTAAATTATGTATATTACAATGACAAAAATGTGTTCTTTTAAAAGACAAGAGATAGAGTAATTAATTACATATTAATTATCTGTTATGAAAGCAGCTCCGGAAATCGACAAGTTTATTGAAAAATGCCGTAAATAAATCCGTTAAATTCAGTGATTATTTACTACCGAATTAATTATTACGTCCGCGAGAAAAGAAACTCAAAGTTCGATTTATATAACTCATGAATATATCTATGTACTTGCAACAAATAAATTGATCGTAAAGAAATATTTAATACGACGAGGGTTATATAGCAATAAAAAAAAAATTATAAATTAGTAGGTACTATAGTTTCCAGTAGATCGTTATAATAAGTTCAAATTTTTATTTGGCACTAAACTTTAATTTCGATCTTTAATTTTTCGGTCCTGTTTGAAAGAACTAATGAATTGCCGAGTCGTTTATGTATCGAGATCATAATAATAATTTTGGAACACGAATAATAATCGACCAGCCCATCGTCAAGGCGGATCATAAAGATCATTCCGGTTGTTCTTGAGATGATTTAAAATCTTGTCGGATGCGTGTTTAGTGTCTATTACAGGACTTCATTGCAAATAAAAATTACGGGGCCAATAGACGGTAATTTAATTCATATTTATATAAGGTAAGCCAGTACTATGAATCATTTGAATCTCATAAGTGTAATCAATAGGCTTTATGAATATATGCAAAGGCTTTTACCTCGTGCTTGTAGAATAAATTATTCAGAGCGCAAAACAATGAACATTGAACACTGACCTGAACACAAACATAATACAAAAATGGAGCAAACAAATTTAATAAAGCATCAACTTTGCGGTAAATTTTTAATATTGAAGTATTGCCACTAATATCAGTCAATTAATAATTTATAAAAGAAAGAGGAAGAATTTGTGTTTGTGCAAAGCATCAAAAGCTTCCCTTAAGTTGAACAAATTAAGAAACATCTTTATAATTAGACATTTAAATCAAGTTAGTTTATGCAACCGATTTTTGTAGGTAAATTTTATTTTTAGCATTTAATATTTTCCGTAAATAACAACTTCAAATGCATTTAATTATTAAACCGATAAAAAATGTCTTTTTGATCCTTTAACTCCGTGAAGATTCTTATTAAACATAATTTGGCATTAATTCACATTTATTATCGCTCTGTTCATTTCACAAGAAAAATGACGTGTCTTTACATCGACCTAAATCCGAAACATTTCCTGTACATTGAGTAGCTCAGTTGGTAGCTCGTTTACAATACGATTTTTAAAGAAGTAGCATTTATGAAACTTCAAGCTACACTTTTTATACACCGAACTTGTAGTCAATCCAGTAGCGATTAATTGCGCATCCGAGATGAGAAAAAAATACAGCGAACTATAATCGATATATTCTTTAGTAGCGTCATATAATTGATCAATCAAGTTTTACGGTTCAGGATCATTAATCAAGTGCTTCGAAAGTAATTAATCAAGATTTGTATAGACACTCTCAGTCTCTTAACAATGGTTCAATTCAAGGTATTTTTCAGATCGAAATCGAATATGTTCTGTTCTTTTGAATGCCAAACTAATGCGATTTTCAAAACCGAAAACAGTCTTTTAACATTTAATAATTTATAACAATGGAAAGATAAATTGATTAAGTGGCTATTAGGATTATGACTCGCGGGTTTGTTTCAGGCGTTTGGCAATGATTCATCTTTGACCTTCGATTCGAATTTATACAATTAAAGCGAGTGTACGAAACGGAACAAAAAATGGAGCGATTGATTTATTTCACTTAATCGTAATAATAGCCCATTAGGGACTTATATTTGACCAATGTGTGATTTATCACTTTAGATATGAAGTTAGTATTGTTTAATAATACATTCACAATGTATGTCTATCGTTTAAATAATTATGGATGGAAGTTAATAGAAGAAGCCTACTCTTAACCATAATAACCCTTACGGGCAGTACTTTAAGTAAAACTACCCTAGATTTATAAATTTTCAATTTTAACCTAGCAAATGCAATTTCCAGGAGCTAATTCCAGTGGTATCACGCAATCGTAACTTAACGTCCCTGGTGCGTGATAATTTAGAATGATCCTAGCCAGAATTCCATTACAACTTTGGGATTCTCGAATAACACGGAAGCAACGATGTCAAATTGGCATTCCAAAGTGTATGCATTATTCCTACTTTCCGTGTAAATTCCGCACGTGCTACCATTCTCATTATCTACTGCTGATTGATATGATTTATTTGCGGTACAGTTGCGTCCTCTCGTATAAACGTATACAGCCAATTATAAGCATACATTACGATTCACGAGCACTGACACATATGCAAGAACAGGCGATAATAGTCGTTACACGTCCGCTAATTCACACGACAACACAAACACGGACGTGAAGCAAGGAAAATCAAGAAAAATTATATCAGAATAAATGCACATGTATTATAGATAGAGTTTAAGAAAATTTTCTCTTCATTACATTTAATTTAAAGTAAAAAAAAAACGGATAAAATCCCAAATAGCGTTGACCATCGCTTTCAAAAATGACCATAAAAATTGGCCATATTCAAACAACGTAGCTTTGTATAAAATATAAATTACACAATAACTGAGTTAATTATCTCTTTTAAAAGTGTTAGCAATTTTGTTATGTTTTTTTCCTACGAATGAGTAAAGTGAATTTGCATGTTCATGGAATATAGTAATTAAAAAAGTAAATGGAAATCTGTTACGACATTTAAAATTTTTAAATAAGCATCTATTTTCACGGAAAAAAAGAAAATAGTTGAATTTACCATTTAAAATAGTCAACTTATGCTCTGAACGCATTTTTTCTGTAATTTATTAAGTTTTACTATTTAAAATTGTAACTCTTACAATGAAAAAACAGGGTTTGCAATTTTCTTATCAAAAATTACCATTTGAAATAGTAAAACTTACTAAATTCCAGGAAAAATGCGTTCAGAGCGCAAGTTGTCTATTTTAAATAGTAAATTCAGCTATTTTCATTTTTCCGTGTTATTGTAGAAATAAGGCTTAGGATAGGTCAAGATCAATCTTCATCACCATGCAAGTTAAGACTCGGTAGAAAACAAATGCTTAATTATATTATCGAAAAATATAATTAAAATAGATACTTTTGTGATAATAAAATTGCAAATTTATGTGAGGCAACATTATAAATGCATTTACTGTAACGTGGATTATTCAGATATTGTAAAATTGCAGAATATCATGAAATTCAGGAATAATTTTTTTTCTGACTTCTAACACGTGTGTATAAAAACTGAGAGCATCAAATATAGTTTGCAGCTTCAATGCTTTATGTATCTCTCGCCGCTTATCTACAATATTATGTGCATGTCTCAACTTGTAGCATGTACCGTTCAACTCGAATGATGTAAGACTGATAGATGGTTTAAGTCGATTTTTCTTAGCGTAAGACTGCCAACGTTTCGTCAGCCTTACCTTCGTGGCGTGACTCTATGACTCTATGACTCATTAACTTAAAGAACAGTGCTTCCTTATCGTCTTTAAAATTGTACCGTCTCTAACAAAGTTAATCTCATTGCTTACAATCTACAATTCTAAATATTCTACACAGATCACACGACTCCGACTTGGTAAAAGGAAGAAATAGTCCAATACACGTAACCATTAAAAAATTCGAATAAAATGCTCTTTGTTTCTTGTTAGCTTCTATACTTATTCATTTCGTCAAAATAGTTATATAAATTGTATTTTGCAAAGAACGAAATTGTTAAAAAAAATTAGTGTAGTTTTCAAATGCTGCAGTCATGTTGCCTCACATTAATTGCAATTTACATTTGCCATAAAAAGTATTGCATTTATACTTTACAATACACCGAGACTCAAATTTTGCATTAAACTTATATTTTAAAACTGTTTATATTTTAAAACTGTTGTAAAATCCCAAACATTTTAACAATCCGTATTCAAGGTAATGTTTCCAATTTAGTTATTTTCACAATAAAACAAAAGTTCATAACACTTTTATATGAGTAACTTTTGCTACTCAGCTTAGATTTATAGGTTTACTTAAAATTTTATGACCTATAAATCCCTCTCAATTTCATTCAAATTTTAGATTTATCCTATTAATTAAATTTTTCATCTATTTTTTGTACCTAATTTTTTTTAAATTAGTAGCAATATGCATAGGAGAATAATAATTGTTCAAATGAGAAGTAAATGCTAAAACAATTCATGAATCATGCGGTTACTAAAAAACAAGTTATGTGCCAGTTAAATTTATTCTCAAGCTCAGCTCGACTTTGCATTTTTTAAATGATGTAATGAATGTAAAAAGTTTCGTTTGCTTGAGAAGGTTTGAAATTATAGATATAGATAACGAGTAATGAATCATCATTTCCAATACAAATAAAAGTACATTTTTATGTACATGCAGAATCAATTGTTTTTATTATTTTTTCTTTCGAGACATTATAATATCAGGGTATTTAAGATTGCATGTTCTCCAAATTAAAGAGGACGGCTCTATAATTTTTAGTTTTTATATATAAAAACTTTAGAACTGGAGAATTATATTAGGAAAAAAGCTGATTTAATTTAAGGTTCTTAAAATTCGATCACTTTGAGAAAATCTTTTTCTATGAAAAATGTTTGTCTAGAAAAATTGCAAAATAATAAAATAAAAACATAACTTTTAAAAGTCCCAGTTTGAAACTTTTTTAGGAGAAACAGATGGAGTCGACTTCCTATTTTCATTTAATTCTCACTGTCAGAAGAAAGTAGCATTTTATCTATAAAAACAGTGATTCCAATTCACAACATAAATCAAATTGCAATCAGATGGATCTTACTATTCTTTACTGTACAAAACTATTCTTTTCATTCTTCAACTTTTCGTGCATAAAAATGCATTTTCAAATTTACAAAAATACAAATATATATTATTCTTTAGGAATCACTGTTTTTTCAATGACTAGAAAATTGAAAATTGAAATCGGCATAATGACAAAAATATGATGCATTAAAAAGCAATTACATATACGAATTCGATAACATATCGCGATAATAATTTAAATTATGATTCTAGAATCGAATTACTAAACGAGAGCTTAAATGGCATAATAATAATAGACTATTATTTTTAAATATAGATTTGTAATTATACGTAATAATAAAATAAACGAGTGCTATTCGAATTCGTCAACAAACATAAATTGTAAATATTTTATGAGGATCGTCCACACTTTGTAGAGAATCGTTTTATAGCCTTATCGAGGAAAGCTGCTTATTAAAAGTTTGTGAAAATTTCGATAAAGCAATTCTAACTAACAATATTGAAATTTTTACATAACTTTTCTTAACCGCAATATTCTACCTGCCTAAAAATCGCAAAACTAAATCTTTGCTAGCATAATAATTCCCCCCCCCCCCCCCCCATAAAAAAACCTATTCTGACGATATTCCATTCACTCATAGAATGAGTTCGCATTTTCACTGAAAAGAATAATAATTATTAATACATCCTATGCTAGAGGCTCTACAATATCTTTTTAATTTGAATAGCTTTGATTTAAAGATAATTTTTTAATGCAAAAAGTCAAGAATAGAATCATTTTATATACAAATAAAGCAAATCATTGCATTGAACTTGTAGATAAATAATCTTCCAATTTGTTTGAAGTATATATTAAAGTATTGCAAATTAGTTTCAAATAATAGAAGCTTTCTTTACATCCAAGGAAGCATTTTGAACTCTACTGTACATCCTTTTAAAAAATTAAAACATTTCTCTTGGTTATATTTACTTGCTCATTGAATACACATTTCAAAGATTAAAAACTCAGCTAATATGAAATAGACATTGCGTAAAAAAGTAAGAAGACATCAACTGAAACAGTTAAGTTCAGCTAATGGTCATTATGCGATTTTGAAAAAATACAACCCGTTTCCGTGTCGGTTGGAACCTTTCGTTCTGCCAGACATGATTGGAAACAGGAGGAATCAAAAATTGACTTACCTTTACAACTGTCCCACGTCGTAACGATGGCAGCATGATGTCTTCAGGCCGGTCCCTAGAGATCCCTTCTCTTCTATAGACTTCTCCGAAGACCAGGGACATTGCAGGGGCCACTTTTTCTTCGGATAATCCTGTCATCAGATTTCATCACTTCTGAAAAATTAAAAAATATTAATAAATTGCGAAGAGTACATTCCTACTTGACCCTAAAACATTTGTTTGTTTAATTATTAAATCGAAAACATATTTTCCGATTCAATTTTTCAGATGCAAACTGCCACAGGTGAGAAGTCTTATTTTAAGTATTCAACAAGCATTATAGTTTTTGAGGCTTGAATAAATTGTAAATATGTTAAAATTGAACTTGAATTTTTTCAAAAATTGACCTGGAAAACTGGTAATTTTTAAAGCCTGAAGATGTTTATTAATTATTTCTGAGTTATTAAACCAAAGATATAAAAAGCAAATCTTTCTTTATCAACATTTTCATTAATCAACATCCATAGCCACTAAGTCTTCACTTAATATTTAAAAACCTAAGCTTTATTACAAACTCATGAAATTGCTCAAATTACAAACTAAGAGTTATATACGTATTTAAGTGAATTTGTAAGAGTATTTAGCAAATCTCAAAATGAAATATACACCAGTCAGCACAGGGAAGAATAAACGACCCGCGTACGTGCGAAAATGAAAAACATGGAGATAAGTGAGGAAGGTCGCGGTAAAATGCCGCGCCTTGTCCCAATTTTTCATTTAATTCGTATTCGACTCACAATGATACACTCGGAATTATTCAACTCTAATTAGAATTGGAAATTATTATACACGATTTACGAGAGGCTCAGATTTTCAAAAACATTGTAAATATTGCATAAGAATATCCATAATTGATCGTTTGCGTTCAATAAACGACCCAATTAAATATTGAATTACTCGAGTGGAAAAATAAAAAAATATTATTATTAACCTCCATCGCTAAGAATGCATTAAGAAAATTCTGCAGGATTATAATTATGTATGGTCATACATATAAGATAAACTTGTCTGTCAGTCTGGCAAATAATTACACATTAAACAATTAGGTAGTTGAGGTTTGCAAGTATAATTCGTCGTTTAGATTACTTAAGGGACATTCGAAAACATCATAAAAACGATAAGCAGATTTAAAATGCTCCCCTCAACCAGCGCCTTCAGTTCAAATCAAACAAAGTGAGTCTATTGTTAGAAAAAAGACATTATTTCTTGTTTGTTCTGATAAGGGAAATAGCGACTTTTAAAAAGTCTTCTACGACAACAGGCGGAATGATTCACGAGTTAGTTTTTCATCTAAAATTAGAAATAATAAAAATGAGATTAGACACGACTCACTCCTCAGTAAAATCTGATTACAATTTTAAGGAGCTGTTGAAATTAGGCAAACACAAACATTTGTTGCGCGAGACTCGTGAGAGTCTTACACTTTTGTGCTAAATTCATATTTTATCAAATTCTTTATCTGGAATGTTCCATTAGTCATCAGATTAATCCCAAAGAGAATCAGAAAATATTATGCCTGTCTGGAGCAATGATTACTTAAAAAACATTTTCATTGATAAGATGAAGTATTCGTTACTCACGATTGGTTTTATTATTTATTATTAGACATTGCTTATTTTTACAACGATGGGCTAAAACCAAATGCAGAAGTAAAAGTTTTCCTAAGAAGCTGCAGCAATGAAATTAGGAGGAAATTAAAGAAAGCTTCAAGATACTGTATGTAATTTGAAAATTACATTTTGAAAAGACGAATATTGAATGCTCAAATCACAATTATTAATTAATAAATATAGTATTTTACATTAATCCAATCTATTCCAGTGGATTTAATTAAAACACAATTTTTTTAAAGAGGAAAATATTCATTGAAACCTTCTCAATTGAACTATATGATGATTTGTTTAAATCACGTTATTATCACGATTGATTAGTTCCTTTTATTTCCAACTTTACTAGTTATTCAGTCAATCCCTACTGCTTTGATTAAACAGAATATTGTATGAGCAAACGTCCAAGTCTAAGAACTTTTTACCCTTCGTCTGGGATCCAGCTGCAGAGATCCAATATTCCAATCTTTTATCAGCGATGAGATAGGAAATGTCGAATATGCTTTCATCGATAAAATCGCCAACCAATCGCCGAGTGCGAGAGGTAGAGATATGAATTATGTATGGTAAAGCGAACAGCGTTTTCAGATTTTCTTTTCGTTTTATTGGAAAGCATCGTATTCCTATCCTGGGCTAATATTGTTTTTATATTCAAAAAGTACGTATCGAAAACGTAATACACTCTTGAGCAGTAATCGCCAGACAAAGAGATTCAAGCTTTACTATATGCAAAATGGGATTACATATTCTTTTTTTAATTTACGTACATAGTTTGAAGGAAAAATAGATTCAAACATTTCATAACCTCATTTTTTTGTGTAAAATTATTATTCTCATCTTTTAATTTAAAATAGTTAAATGTATATAATACCTGATCAGAATTTCCCGGTTCAAAAATTGGAATCATGTATTAGAGTCCCGAAATATGATTTAGAAGGGTTAGAAAACGAATTCACGATTTCACATAATTTTAATTCAATACCTGCATCAATACCATTCAATCGCCTATAAATTTTCACTCTCAAAACTCAAATTTTTGGAAGACGTACGTTTCTAATTCAATTTTACTGATTTATTTGTTGAAAATTTACTGTTTTTATACCCTGTTATGCTTCAATAATCTCAAAATAACAATGCTGAACAATCAGAACAATACCCAAGTCGGCGTCCTTTGTGATGCGTAATTACAACCGCCATCTTGGATTTTGTAAGATTTTCACACACTCCCCACAGAAAGAACATGAATCGAGAATTATCTATTTACTTATAATGGTCATTAAGTCATAAAATAAGATTCTAGAAACGATGAGAGACAGCCAGATACTTACAAGCACTTAAAAGAGTGTGAGTTGATGTAAATATAGCCTTGAAGCAATGTCCTGACCATGGAAAATGTATCACCTCATTCTTTCATCAAGGTGCAATAAAGACAATAATCCATACTTCTGGCATTTTCCTCCTTCCTCCCAACAAAATGCCATCGTCTTCCATCGTATGAATGCATTTAAGTAACCGAAATTTTCATTTTTAACCATTTTCAAGGTCTTCACGAAAGTTTTCTTTGCAACTTATTTTCCAATCGTGCACTTTGCCTAATGGTCAAATCCACATTATTCCACACTTATGACTGTCAATTCTATCTTAACTTTACATAATTAGACGATAATAATGACAAAAACAAACGATATTAGGCCACATGACCGGCACCACCGGCACATTCACAACTTCGCGCTTTGGTAACAACTGACTCACTAAATCATCAAAATGGCGTCACCTACCGTTGACCGTTGGAAACTAGAAATTTCTACGTTCGATTTGTGCGGGTAAAAGATTGAAATTTGAATATTATATACTTTTAAAAAGATTTTTTCATGTATTGTTTGTAATAATCAAAAATAATATAAGATTTATTATGTTCGAATACTTTTATATTGTCTAGATTAATAAAATTGAGAATATCGACCCTTTTTATTATATTTCTTTTTAAAAATAAAGATAGATGTCAGTAAATGTGAAAGCTAATATCGAAATCGAATAATATCGATCCACTGCGATCCACTTAACTTTTTTAAAATGGCCGCGCCCAGCTGAATGACGTGTAGTTTACTTTTGCAACTTCGAAAGTAATAAATGACATGGAATACTTTAAAAGTAGCCTGAAATCGGTCCTCGGAGCTCCTCCACCAGGAAATGAGCCTTCCGGAGCCGATACGGTATGTAAACGAATTTTTTTACAGTACTTGCAAAAAGAGTCTGCTACGGCTTAACACTCGAACTGTCAAAATATCATGCTTTTTTCAGATCTGACAATTTTTAGAGTTCTAACAGATTGTAATCACATGTTATAAAATCAGAACTAAATTTTGAATGTGAAATTATTAAAAATCGAGAAATATTGGTATATTTAAAGATGGGATCATTTTTTCTTTAGGTTATCTTTCCCTTTCCCTAATTTGAAAAATCGTTTTAAATATTGTTTAATTCAATAAGAAAACATATTTTCATATTTATGTTAATTCCATATTGATAGAACTTGAAAAAGTATTTTTATTTTGAGAAGTAGTTCATTTTTAACTACAAAATTTACGTATTTGTGTATTTTTGTCAATTTTATATTGGAAAATGTTTTCAATTTTGGATGGTTGAATGTTTTAAAAATATTAGCATTTTTCTAAATTATTTTAACAAGTTTCTATGCAGATTTTGCCATTGTAAATTTTTTAATTTGAATAGCATTAAAATTGACCCACAATATTGAATCCAATCTTATGTATCAGCTCTCTGATTAAATTTTGAGGAAGATATAAAAATTTATTGTTACATTTGTTTTAGGTGGAAAGATTGGTGGATCGACTCCAATCTTCCACTTTGCTTGATGACAGAAGGGATGCTTGTCGAGGCCTAAAGGGCCTTTCTCGAACTTATCGCGTGGAAGTAGGTGCACAAGGAATGGATGCAATTAGACAAGTTTTAGAAATGGATAAAACAGATTGCGAAATTACTGGCCTTGCTCTCGAAACCCTCTGCAATATAACTCACCCGGATACTTTTGATGAGGAAGGTAAAAAAAAGAGTATTTTAAATTTAAATCTCTCAAAAATTCATCAACTAAAAAAGTGTGTTATTAAAATAAAAATAAAATGAAACATATTTATTTCGTAGTTGATAAACATGGGCCAAATAACAAGATCGGAGAACAATTCACAGAAATTTTTATTAAACAACAAGACAGTGTGGGTCTTATCTTGAGCTTTTTAGAAGAATTCGATTTCAAAGTTAGGTACCCAGCCTTAAAATTATTGACCAATTTACTTGTGAACAAGCCAAAAGATATACAGGAAATCATTTTGGTCAGTCCTATGGGGGTTTCTAAGTTAATGGATCTGCTCGCTGATAATCGAGAAGTTATCAGAAATGATGTAAGTACAAAGATGTTTCCTACAAAAATTTAGATAGATTTAATTAAATAAACCTTTCATCAAATTAGTTCAGATATTTTTTTCGGATTTTTGCTAAGGAAAATATTTTATTTAAAGAAGAATAACAGTCAGATGGCGTTGTTTTGCAGGCTCTATTATTACTGATAAAATTAACAAAAGGAAATGCAAACATCCAAAAAATTGTAGCTTTCGAGAATGCTTTCGATCGAATTTTTGATGTGATTTCTCAAGAAGGTGGAGCAGACGGAGGAATAGTTGTTGAGGATTGCCTTCTCTTGATGTTAAACCTCTTAAATGGAAATACAAGCAATCAGAACTTCTTTAAAGAAGGTAATAAAACAATTTTAGACTTTTAATAAATCAAATAGAAATCTAGTTATGGAATAAAAACTAATACAGTTTGTCAACAATTTTAGGAAGTTATATTCAGAGACTGAAGCCAATGTTTGAAATCCCTCCGGAAGAGGAAGATAGTCCTCTGGCTGGTTGGAGTCCTCAAAAAGTTTCCAATATTCACTGGATGATACGAGTAGTTCGTGCCTTAGTAGCACCAAGCGGACCTGCTCAGGTAATTAATAAATCTGAAAATATTGAAAACTTAGAAATAACTTATTTTCAAAATTTAAATATAGAATTTAAAAACTTCCTTCTTTAAAGATATGTATTCTTCTGTTTTTAGTCAGTTGCAGCATGTCAAAGAAGTATGAAAGCCTGTGGATTATTGCAAGCTCTTTGCGATATTCTAATGTCGATGGGAGTTCCAGCAGACGTATTAACAGAAGCCATTAGCGCAGTAGCAGAAGTTATCAGAGGAAATACAAGCAATCAAGAATTCCTAGCAAATGTTATGGCACCTTGCAGCCCTCCTAAGTAAATATTATACTATTATTCTAACATTCTAATATTACTTTTATCTCCTTTTTTACTCACTTCCCACAAAACATGCTATTTTTCATCTAATACATAATTAACTTATTATTTCATTTCAGACCAGCGATAGTCGTTCTTTTGATGTCGATGGTAAACGAGAAACAACCTTTCCTTTTAAGATGTGCTGTTCTCTACTGCTTCCAATGTTTTCTGTACAAAAATGAAATAGGCCAAGCGCAGCTTGTACAAACTTTTTTACCTCAGGGTAATGAAACACCATCTTTAACCACAGGTTCGTAAATTAAACCAAACTATTTAAGTTTTGCTCCAAGGTGGTCGCTAAAATTTAAGAAAGCCACTCTGAGATCTCTTTAAATCTTATATCTATATTTACAAAATCTTTTTACTACTAAAGCTATTTTTTAATTTTATTTTCTTCAGGACAGTTGTTATGTGGTGGACTCTTCTCTTCCGATCCTCTATCCAATTGGTTCTCAGCAGTGTTGCTCTCCCACGCATTAATAGATAATGTATCTCAAAAAGAACAACTTTTGAAAGTTCTTTTAGCGACAAATATTGGAAAACCTCCTGTAAAATTAATGCAACAATGTGTTATGCTACTTCAGCAGAGCAACCAAAGTCAATCAAAACTCGGTCTTTTAATTCTTTTATGTACCTGGACTTCTTACAGCTCAGTAGCTGTTAAAACATTCCTCGAGATCGATTCCTCGGTTGCTTATCTCACGGCGCTTCTTTCTTCTCATGAAAATAACGACGACTTGCAGGAATCACTTCTTCAAAATATGTGTGCTTTTCTAATTGGGATTTGCGTTCATTTCAATGACGATAGTGTTCCTAATTACACCAAGGTATTAATTTGAAAGATTGAATTTTTAAAGCTTTCAAACTTAGAAGAGCTCGATTTAAATTCGCTTTTAAATCTTCCAGGAGAAATTGTGCAGCTTAGTAGAAAATAGAATAGGACTAGAAAGATTTCAAAACGCAATTGGAGGAATTTCCAGGCATGAAATTTATTCCAGGACGTTAAAACATCCACAATCCTCGGCGAAAAATTCTGCTGAGCTTTACCTAGATCACGAATTTTGTAGACTCCTTAAAAACTTAGAAGGTAATCAATTTGTACATAATTGTCAATTTCTTTCATTTTGAATAGTGCATATTAAAAATATACACCCCTCGCATTAAATAAGTCAATAACTTGAAAAATAATAGACTATTGATCATATTTCTAGCCATTGTTTTGAAATCGGTACTCGATGGAAGCAGTTCTCAATGTTCTATAGATCTAAATTCCACAATGTCGCCTCCAGATTCTGCTCTAGTTGCACAATATAAGGATCTTATTAGAGAACAGGATGGACAAATCCAAAAGCTTAATCAAATCAATGAAACACTCTCGAAGGAAAAGCGAGAACTTGAGGTAAATGTTGTTTTAAATTTTAAAACTTAAATTCTTCAACGTTTAAAAAATATTGATTAAATTACTAACTATTAATATTCCTTAAACATTAATTTTAGAATAAAATATTAATTGCAGGTTCAAGTCCAAGAACTTCAAACAACAGTAAGTCATCTAAAAGATCAAAATTTGGTACTCCGAGCAGCTCAGACTAATTTTTCGAATGGAAAAGATTTCATTTCTCCTTCGAATAACATGGAAGCAAAGAACGAAGAATTGGAAATGTATAAAGCGAAAGTGAGAGATTTGGAAGGCAGATTGTCCGGTTATGTGTTGAAACTGGAAGAATATGAAAAGAAAAGTATTAGTCAAAACGAAACTGAATATGAAACTGTTTTAGAACAAAAAACAGAAGAACTCGAAAAATTGAGGAAAGACCAAGAAGATTTGTTGGAACTTCTTACAGATCAAGACAACAAAATCACAATGTACAAAGAGAAATTGATAGCATTAGGAGAAAAGGTTGATTCTGATGAAAGTTCAGGTGATCTCGACACGGATGACCATCCGGAATCAAGTAACTGAGTCACTAAAAATTCTGTAAAATGATACCCATAAGTTTCCAGAAAATTAATCTTCGGTCATTTTCAATTTAATGTTATAGTCATAGTTTTGTAATTGGCTTTTAAAAATTGTAAATTATCAATTATTCATAATTGGTTTTAAATATTTGTTACAGCTGTTATTCTTTCTACATATATAGTATAGACTCATAAATTAATAAAGTAAAGCACAATTTAAATTGCTGAAGAGAAATCTTTATCGAACCATTTCCCTTAGAATATGAATAAAAAGGTTTAAATCAGGCTCAAAATTCTATGTTTATTTATTTATTTATATTTCAATAACATTTAACGCGTTTTTCCTTCTCGAGCCGATTTGCCACTTTTCTCAGAAAAATGCTCCTCGAAATTATCATACAAAAGAGTGAAAAGTATACACTAGAGCTTTTCGAACAATAACATAATAATGCTTCAAAATGTAGAATCGAATACAAAGTGCAGTAATCAGTTTCTGTTTTTCTTCTAGATATCTGAATTTTTGCTAAGTTTCATGATGTGCTGAATAAAATCTTCGAAATAATGCTTTCTTTATATTTTAAATAACTTAGTATATCAATCACTATCATACAAGTAAGCCAACTAGTGGGATCTTTTCAATGGAATTCTGTTAGATGTCCTTAAAAACTTGATTGAATTAATACTCGATTTTATCAAATACGATTGCGTTATTTGATTGCAACTTTAATATTACTATAACAGAATCCCACCTATGTACATGGTCATTTAAAAATTTGATGATCTTACACTTGGGATTATTGCTGTTTTAGTGCAGCCTGTACACACTTTGCCATTGTTGGTGACGCTCGTGATACTGCGTCAGTCATGAAAAACTGATCTAGGGTCTTCTGCCGAACCTCCAAGGGGTCTGGTAACAACGATCCTCCAGTTTGCTGGAATTAGAACGATTTTTAAATTAAAATTAAATTTTATTTCAAACAAGTATTCTATGTAGTAAAAATTTCATCGCATTTCTTTTCACATACATACCTTTGCTAGTTCTACAGCTTCTTTAATATAATTTGCCGGCTCTACTTGGCCATATCTTACTAAATGTGGAGCTACTTCCTCGATTCTAGAACGTAAGTCCGACAAAGTATCGTACGGTAAACAATTTCCAGAAATCTGTAAAACAACATTATTCGTTAAAATACTGTCTAACAAAAAGTTAAAAAAAAAAACTTTAATGATTCTAAAAAAGGATGAACGTACTTCAGAAAGTGCCCGGATGATTTTCCAGTCGGGCCGAGCCATGCCAGGAGGCGTGATTGCCGCATTAGTTTGCTGAGCTCTTCCTTCTGTATTAGCGAAACTGGCATTTTTCTCTGTGTATGCCGCACCACAAAGAACGACATCTGCCATCGACGCTCCACGATCACCGTGACTTCCAATATAAACTATGTACGATTTTCCAAAGTCTTCCCTTGAAATGTTAGCATCATCAGCTCCCAAAAGGAAAAGACATTTAGGCTCTGCTTTCTTTATTTCTTCAATGGTAGATCCATAACCGAGATCCAATGCACCTACTTGAGATGCGTTCGTGTGAAGTACGTTAAGAACTTTCCACTCTGGAGGAGTCTGAAAAGAAATTAATTAATTAAATAAAGTGAATACTAGTTTTTTTATTTTTAAAAATTATACTAACATTCGCCTTTTCTCCAACAATCTTAGCCAACTCTTGTGTCTCGGCAAGAATCTTAGCTCCATCTTTTCGACCTAATTGATCAGCCCCCAAAATTACAATAGGCTTTTTAGCATTCTTGAGAGTGTCGCTGAAAGGATGCGTGCCGTTCTTCAACTGAGTTATCGTGTCGGTTGATTGCCCGAGATGCTGAAAGAAAATGTTAAACATCAATTTCCTAATAGTTTGCTATTAGTATATCAACTTTAAGGTTAAAAATAAATAGATTGCATACCTCGTAGTCATACGTTAAATCCACTTTGGGACCAATAAGGGCAATGGTTTGCTCCGCGTGAAGATAACCTTTTCTCAAACGAGTGTTCACTAACGGAGCCTCAAACCTCGGATTTGTCCCGATTAGTAAGACAACGTCAGCATCCTCCAGGCTTTTAATTTTATTATTAAGAAGATAACTACTTCTGAGATCAATGCCAGCTCCCTCCGTGTGGAAATTTTGTTCAGTGCCCAGTAACTCACTTCCAAGTTTATTCACAAGATCTTTCATCGCCATTAGAGATTCTGCATCTGCCATTTTACCAGCAATGACGGCACATTTATCCTTTGATAAATCTTGTAGAGCTCTGGAAACTAGAAATAAAAAAATAATAATGTGAAGCTTGATTAAAAATGATTTTCTTTTTCAACATAAATAAATTAGACTGATTAAATCTTTTTACCAGAAACTAGAGCGTCTTCCCATTCTACATTTTGTAGCTTTCCATTGACCTTCATCATTGGGGTGATGAGTCTTTGACGCTTGAGACCGTCGCAGGCAAAACGAACTTTGTCTGATATCCATTCTTCATTTACTTGCTATAAAAAATAAAGATAAGTTTTAAGTAATTAGAAATTCAAAAAGTAAAACATTTTATGAGTTAAAATATTAAATTGAATTGATATTACCTCATTCTCGCGGGGAAGAATCCTAAGAACTTCTCCCGTTCGATGAGTAACGACAATATTGCTTCCAACAGCATCATGAACATCGATGCTGTCAGTTCGCCGATTTTCCCAAGGACGAGCCACGAAAGCATAAGGTTTGCTTGTTAAAGCTCCGACCGGACAGAGATCAATTATATTTCCGGACATTTCGGAGAGGAACATTTTTTCTACGTAAGTTCCAACTTGCATATCATTTCCACGACCGGTGGTTCCTAAATCATCGATACCCGCAACTTCGGAAGCGAATCGAATGCACCGGGTGCAATGGATGCAACGAGTCATTACAGTTTTTATTAAAGGTCCGATGTCCTTGTCCTCAACAGCTCTTTTTCCAGTGAAATTGATATCAACAAACCGACTTCTATCGCTTCCAAATGCCATACTCTGATCTTGAAGATCGCACTCGCCACCCTGATCGCAAATTGGACAATCGAGGGGATGATTAACTAATAAAAATTCCATCACTCCTTCCCGGGCTTTCTTTGTCAAATCGGAATTCGTCTTCACTCGCCATCCTTTCATTACTGGCATCGCACATGCTGCAATTGGCTAAAAATTAAATTTATACATTAATTTTACCTCTGTGATCCAATAGCTGATGTCGTAAAACACAAGTTAAAATATTAACTCACCTTAATTTGTTTCTCGATCTCAACAAGACACATTCTGCAGTTTCCTGCAATCGCCAGACGTTCATGATAACAAAATCTAGGAATCTCTACTCCAACTTTTGCAGCAGCCTGTCAAAATAAAACGTTTTTATAAATATTCTAACCTATTGAGAAAATTAGGGTTCCTTAGTTCTTTTATTTACAGTCAATTTAAAAACAAACATAATTAGGAAATAAATATCAATATAAAATAAAAACTTCGGAGTTAAATTGTCATTTAAAGCAAGCGAAGCAAAGGAGTAAAACTAGTAAAACTCTCGACAAAAATAGGAATTCGATATATAATAATTAAGCAGTGCAAAGGAAAAAGTAAACTCTCGAGTCTATGACAAATGTAAACAGAAGGTCTTACCTGAAGGACTGTCGTTCCAGGTGGGACTTGAACAGGAATGTCATCGATGAAAAGCTCGACTAGATCCTGGGCGGCCTGCTGGGACTTGTTGACAGTCGTATGAAGGCCAGTGCTTCCAAGCCTGCCACTTGACAGCCCGGTGGCCCTGACCAACGGAAGTCTCAACATTTTTCTGAAAACAATCGTAATGTCACTCCGATTTCGTTATATAATAAATAACTTGGACAAATGGGCCCTAATGAACTGACGAGTTAAGCTAACCTAACCGAAAAATGGTATACAATACGAGTGAACCACGACCGATAAATGAGTCCAACGAAATTACGAAACTTGTGAAACAGGATTGCAATTTTGTGCAATCAAAAATTGACATCAGAGAATCAATTGACAAACTTTTAGGAAGATATATTGATAAATATTTGAGGAAGAATACCTTTTTTGTATTGTAGTCCCTATCTAGATGTCGGGACTGTCGTAATAAAATATGTACATATCGGCCATTGGCCATTGCAAATAAATCGAAAATCGACAGGCTAACCAATCTTGTCGCTCAAAAGTATAATGTAATAATATTTATTAGAAATGGAACTGGACGTATGTTTAAATCCTTCTATACATAAAAAGTCGGACTTAAAGGAACGTATTGATGTTATTCTTAAATTTTTTCGAATTCGCATGTATTGAATTTCGATTTTTGATTTCTCAATGGTCTGCCTTGAGACCTTTAAACTTTTTAGGTTGCCCAGACTGTCAAGAGTTTAAATTTAGATTTCCCAATTTTATACTTGCAATAAAGAATGTACCTCCAATGTACCTCCACTTGCAATAAAGAATGTACCTCCATTTCGTACAAACGGAGATAAATGGCCTAGTTTTAGCAACAAATATTTATTGTTGTGAGCGTAATGTTGGGAAAACTAAATTTGCCTATGGACGTATATATGTATTCTTACATCCATGAATTTGCCACATGCGTATGTCCTCAAAGAACAAAAAAATTATGTTGGTACGGTAGGAATTACACTCGAGTCTCCCAAATGTCAAGAAATTTTTGCCAGAGGTTCTCCCAAATGTCAGGAAATTCTTTATCTCTATAGTCACATCAATTGCGCATACGTATTGCGTTTGCGTATAATATATTTTTTAGCATTTTAAATTACGCGCGAATTGCAACCAATCAGATGCCGAATGCAATGCGTGCGCAGTGGTTACATGTGGGATTTGAGAAAGACGAACTTGACATTTGAGAAAAATATGACTTGACATTTTGGAGAACTTGAGATTTGGGAAGTTGACATTTGAGAGACTCGAATGTTAATTATTATTAATGTAATTATCTTTCTCACAGGTTCCTATTCAACCGACATCACGTGTTTATCTTTATTTTGGTAGATTTTGGTTACTTGCAAACGAAAAGAACTTAATCTTGATTATCAACGAAATTCTACCATAGTTTGCTGAGCATATGTTAGATTTCGCAGAATTTCTTTCTTGAATTCACCAATCAGTTCCTTGAAAAGGATATTTGCAGATATTCGGGATTTCGTGTGAATCTCGTTTCGTTAGTTTTCAAAATGGCGGCGAAGAGCGGTGGTTCTGTCGACTGGGCGTCAATTATAAAGCCTATTTTAACTGCGACTTACGGTTCGTTTAATAAAAATGAGATTATCGAGATCGTGAAAGCTATTGTCAAAAGGTAGGTTTGAATTTTTATGCAAAACAAAGCAAGCAAACGTCAGAAATTTCGCATAACCGAACCTCTGCTAAGGTGACAGTACAGAAATGGTTGCTCATTAACTGACCGAGACGTATTTATCGATCTATTTAACGTTTATTTTTCAGTGAATCCGAATTTTCGTCCCACGAAGAATCCTACGAGGCATTTTACACGTCCTTCGCTGCTTTAGTTGCAGATTACATCGGTGGTTACGCCAATTCTCGTAAGTTTTTCAATGACCTGGCAGTTAAAGCTAGAGAACTTATTGTATACGTATACATATTACATACATTGTTATAGATAAAAAAGCGTTGTACATATTTGATTTTGTAATCTAAGTATTCGTAAATCAGTTTTCATAATGCAAATTTGCGTGTAAAAGATTCATATTGACTGAATCCTTTCTCAAAATCAGAGTGAATCATTTATCTAAATTCATTCATTTTTCGTTTTTCTCCTTTAAATAACCGACATCTTGCAAAAGCTGAGAAGTTTATTTCGTTCTTTGGCTCGTGTTTACTTTTGAGAGTCACCTTGATCTACGAATTTCGATCTGTCACCTAGACAATGAGTTACCAAATGTTTATTAAAAAGTTGAAAAGGAATTTTAAAATTTGATTTTGTTACATACTAGATTTAAATATCTCTAGGTATATTGTGGTATTTATGGTTTGTTTCGTTTAGTTAGAGGATAATATTTCGGGTTTTTTTTTTTTTTTTTTATTTTATATGGAATTCAAAACTTGCGTTCGGTAACGGTTTTAAAAAAATGTTGTTTTTCCTTCAGCAATTTTGTTTACAGAAATTACGTAATTCTTGTAAGGACAGCTATGATATATTTACGTTTAGTACTTGTCTTTTCTTTTATCAGGAATATAACTGTAAGGATCAATTTGTTTTATATAAAAAAGAAATTATAACAAAGCATGACTAAAGTTACTTATTGGTTTATTTTATGAACATAAGGTTTCACATAAACAAATAGATTTAGGTTTAAAAACAATTAATAAATTTATTAAATAATACTAATTAATTAATTAATATTATTCTAATATATTTTCTTAATATCTTATCTGCCGTATCAATTTTATGAAAATTTTGCTGATTTGTTGGATTTAAAATTTAAAAATATAACTTTTAAGAATATTTCATTGTTTTAACTTATTATAAAAATGAGTTAAGTAATTTTGTTATAGATGAAGTCATTGAAAGTAAACACGTTACCATGCTAGTTTGCGGGCCTCCACGCTTGATCAATTTTCAGTGACAAATATTTATTCGATAATAACTTTCTATTTTAAGACAAGTTTTGATTTTCGCGAGAAAGGAGTTTTTTTTTATTTACTTTATCAGGATGGTCACTCAAATTTTTTGAAGAGAAATTTTTAATTATCTTCCATGTGTAAATTTTTTTTTTACTTCATCATGTCATTATTAACAATCTTATTGTTTGGTTTAAACTGATTACAAGAACACTTTAATTTATTTACAATAATTATAATTTACATACATTACTATAAAAGAACTGTTTCCGAATATGTAAAAGAAAATTTAGAGTTGCTTGATACCTAATTTTGACATGGATAATTGATATGCTATGCTAACTGTCCAGTGTCCACATGCATTTTAAGTCTGGAAGTAATCTTTATATTTATTTTATTTACCTTATTGACTTGATAGTGTATGTTTTTAATTCAAGTTCGATTTTAATTTTGTTTTAGTTTCGAAAAATCAAATTCCGCTAGTATGGCAAGGATGCAAAATATTGTTAGTCTACCTGGTGGGCAAATTGCCCCAGAATCAGACGCAACCTGGCGAAGGAATGCCGAATATCCTGACGACGAAGCAGCTTCTTTTGGCTATTCGATCTCTATGTATTGGACAGACACTTCTCGCGAAAACAGAGGAATTGGCTTTAGTTGCAATCCTGAAAAATGCGAAAATACCATCAGTCGCTCAACCTTCATCGACAAGCGGAGAAAAGGAATCGACTCCTCAACCCATCAAGGAAACGAAAAGAACCCGCAGTGATTTGTCAAGTAATATTCTCGAACAATTAACTATGCCTCTTCAGGAATTTATTCCCTCTATGTCGGTCAGAATCGATGCTACTCCTGATGGCAATAAAGTCTCCTCTGAGAATGCAACTAATGATCCAGGCTCAGATATAAAGGTATTCAAAATTTTTTAATTAATTTCAATTAAAACTTCATTATCAGTTCCTTATAATTAACAATTGCTAATTGATATGATTGCAGATGATGTTCATATCCAACAACATAAGCACCCTCCAAAGTATCGGTGCTGGAGATATCTTGCTAGACATGTGCACGAATCTTCCGCACTTGTCTCGCTACACCAGAAAATACCAAACTTTCCTAAACCGAAAAAGTTTTTGTCTGCCTTCGAATCACTCTGAGGCTCATACAATTCGATACAGCCTTCACTCAGTAGTAAATGACATAAACATTGTCCATAGTGTAGTCTCTTTACCAATTCTCGAACCTCTAACTCCAGCAAAACTAGAAAAGCTTTCGCTTTTAACTATGTCGTGTCTTTACTGTTCGATAGCGAACGCAACAGCCTCGAGTATAGTCGGAATAACTAATGCAGTATCGCCAAAATGTAGTACAAATACGGCAGCCAGTGCTCCCGGAAATCAGAGTGGCAAGAGTGCCGAGGAAGAATACGACACTTTAGCAATTAACGTAGTCGAGAGGAGTTTAGAAATTTTCAGTCTAGTCTCAAACCTAATCAAACACAGTACTCGAGCTGGAGGACATATCCTACAAAACCACCTTCTAATCGGAGTATGGCTCCTTGTGGCCGGCCTTCAAGCTCAATTATCCGTTAGCAGTCTCAGCGCAGCGGATAAAGGTAAGGAAGAAAAGGGAAAATCTCCAAGTAAAGCTCGAGATGGAACTGGAAGGATTAATTTAATGAAAGTACAACAAGGCTTTGGAGTCTTGTCTGTTGCTTTGGCATCTCATGCTCTCACATTAATGAGTGCTCTTTTGGAAGATGTCTCTGTGGAAGCTGGACCTAATAGACCTCCGACTCCAGAACCTGCACCTTTAGATATTCTAGCAACTGCATCGGCTTTACAGAGAGCAGCAACATTTTTCCAAGCAGCCCCGCTTAACCATTTGCTCTTTTACTTGGCCACTATTAGTTATAGAAAAGCATGTACTTTAAAGAGGGTGCAGAAACATTCTCTCGAAGGTGATAACTTAAGCCAATCAGATTCCACTACGTACTATGAAGATCTTTTGAGTTGCTCTGAGAACTCTGCTGATGAAGAGGAGGATAGTGAACCTATTCTGGGACTCTGGTTTGAAGAAACTTTGGCTCCTTCTGATGGATCGAGTGCTACTACCATTAAGGAGTCAAATAATGAACCTACTGTTGAAAGAACGACGACTGCTATCGTTCCTGATAACAGAGAACCTCATGGTTATATTTCCCTCGCGACTCAAATATTCCAGTTCATGAATCAACATTTGCTTGGGAGTAGAAGTATTTACGTTAGGGAGTATGTTATGAATGGGTTGGTCGAGCAGCAAATGGTTATTCTAGCTGCGATTATCAGGGACCTGGATCATGAAGCTGCGAGAACGGAAACTGGGACAATTTCAGTTTTCTATGGAGCAACTCTGGGAGCTATGTACTCTGAATTTTCTCAGGCGTTGAGCCTTTACACTCATAATTTGCTAACGAGAAATACTTTGAGTGAAGCTCTGCAAAATACGCTTCTTCAACATCTGGGAGTTAGTCCTTGGTCAACAGAGAACGCAAGTACTGCCGCCTGGCCCCTTCAGGTTTATCCACGTACTCTCAGTGTTCTTGCACAGGTATTCAAATTTTTTAAGTCCTATGAAAAAGTTGAAAATTGTTTAAAATTCCATGAAATATTATAAATATTTCCTGGATATTGATAAACTTCTTTGGTTTTTCAGATACTTTTGCTTAAACCTCAACTGGAAAAAGAGGCAGCGTGTATAAGTATTTGGCACAGACTAGTCACGACGATGGTAGAAAATGTTTGTAATCCTCCAGCAACCTTCGATGCTGAGAATGAAGGTACTTTAAAATACTAATTTAAATTTTATTTTATTACTATTTTAGGTAAAAAAAATATTCTTAAATTTTTTAGGAATTCGCTAATGATTAATTTCCTTTTCAGATTTAAATGTGGAACAAGCGCAATTGGTCTTATTTCTTTTTCATTCGTTGAATTTAATGCAGAAGAAGTCAGTTTTACTCGTGACTGGAAGCGGAGCAGTTCGCTGCAGCGAAGCTGTTAAAACTCCGATGAAAGATTCACAGATTCTCCATCTTTCGCGACTGCTGCTTCTACTCGAATACATGATGAAACATCTTTACGATGCCCCTTCTTCGTTACTTGAACAAGTGAGTTTTTTTTAATGATTCGGTATTTTGTGGCAAATTTGTACAAATAATGATAAGAAACTTATTTTAATTAATGCATTTGGAAGTTTACAAATAGGACTCTCATGTCCTCTTTTCTTCATCATTCGTACCATTTTTCATTTTTCATCTTTCATCTGTCATCTACCATTTTTTATCAATTCAATCATTCTTCACTATTAAAAATACATCAAACTCTCCAAATGCTAAAACAATGCAGACCTAACAAAAGTCTGTACGAGATAACAGGGCCACCAAATTGAAAGTGCCAACTGAGTGGTAGTAATAGTCTCGTACAATTCATTCTCATACTTCTGTTTTTCTAATTGCCTTTATTCTCTTCTAATACTCATCTTTTATCATACTTATTATAGGTCCAGTGGAATCTTTTGTCTGGAACTAGTTTGGTGAGCGACGCAAAGGAAGGCAATAAACAAGCCTCTAGAATCTACACACCCTGGAAAGAAATCGAGGATAACTATAGAAAATTCAGTCCTCAAGATGAATTTTCAATGAAGCCTAGATTCTACAATCTAACACCTTCTGACTTCAACAACCAAGACACACCCAAGCTTGACGGCTTAGCCTGCAACTTCGTCCTTGGAACTCCTGACAAAATGAAGTACCCTCTCCTCGTAGATGCTCTAATTGATATCCTAAACATCATTAACCAAACAAATATACCCAGAAAGCAATCCACAGATGGAAAGGACAAAATGACCTTCACAGGATTATGCGCCACTCAATATTGCTTCTCCATTTGCTGGCGATTGCTTCTCATGTTGCCTCCATCAACCGCTTACATGGACGAACTGGCTCTCGGAGAAGAGATTCCTGCTTCTCCCATGCTTCTGTATTCCCTAATTTGGGGGCCCAGAGCCGCTTGCAAATCATTCACCGGGTGGATAAAGGACTGCCTTGTAAAACAAGGAATGTACACCCAATACACTGAGAACCTTCTTAAAACTATTTCCTCGACCGTAACTTCTCTAAAGTATGATGTCACTCTCGCAAAAAACTCAATAAAAGCCTTAATGCCTGAAGCAAACGATGAGAGGATAATGCCAAAAGCTTCTCTGCCGAAACTCGGTTCGCTTTGTATATTAGCCGCTGTCGTTGGCAAACTCCAAGTTTTAATGGACGAAAGTTTATCTAAAACTCCTAACGATAACATCGAGGCATCGAAAAACGCACAGTCCCCAGAATCTATTACATCCAACATCAACAAAATGGTTGTGGATATTCTACCTCATATTTTAAAGTTAACGAAGTCCGTAGTCGTTGCATGCAGATCCAGCGTTCTTTATCATGTCCAGGATTCTTCGGAGGCCCAGAGCAAATATACTTTGAGAGACTACACAATTTTAGATATCATCATCGCAATGGACGGAATCATCTCCAAGCCTGGTGCTAGTTGGGCGTTAGAAACTTCTCTAGTTACTTTACTACCCAGCACAATTCGATCTGCTCTGGATAAATGGAAGTCCATCAACGTCGCTCACGTTCCGTGGAATACCTATGCTAACGACATCATCCCAGCTGAAAGCTACATTCTCGCAACAATAAACCATCACATTAATCCGTTATCAGAATTCGGAGTCTTTTCAATCAATCCCTCATTAAAGAATCTGCTTTATTCGTTAATCACTTTTATAATGGAATACGTCAACCCAACAACTGCTCCAGAGGATTCCGAGTTACGAAATGAAGCTATTGAACTTCTTATTCCGTTAACGATGGATGCAAGAACCGAGTATGTTCATGAAATGGCTAGCAAGACTTTGGGAAAGATTTTAGGCGATGCGGACAGCGAAGCTAGAATTTTAAAAGTTAGTCTCTTCGTTCTTTCGTACACCTACAATCTAATTGTGGATTACACTAGTAATACAGAAGAGTCTATTAATGTAACGATTGACGAGCAGATCCTTAAACACTGCATCAAGTACTGGGAACATTTACTAGATAACCCGGTTGGGTTCAAAGCTCTTGGAGAATTCTTCTCCCCACAATCTGATCGCACTCTGGTTTCTATTCTTTTATCCATCGCCTCGCCTCAAGCTTCTCAACAATTTGGAACTCACGTGCTCCACTTTTTTAACAAACTTTTTAAGACTGCAGAGAAGTTCAGTGATCCTAATTTAGATCGTCTCTGCAGCTCCGTTTCCAACCTCACGAACGTTGAAAATGACAAGCTTCAGACATGGTTGAGACACTTAATTCTAGGAGCAACGAATATTCCTCCTGCTTCAATTATCCAAACTTCTGAAACTGTTAGAGCGACTGTCGCTGTTGCAGGAACGGAAGAAACTCCAAAGACCGAAGAGTCCAACAATCCTTTCAACAACGAAATTGGCTGGCAACCTCTCCTATTGGATGGAGCTACCATCAAATCTAACAATCAAGAATATCAACCTCCTCAAGAAAATAACCAACTTTTACAAGCGCTAACAAATTACATTGTTAAGGAGAACAGCAATGTCAGTAGTGAAGTCTCAGTAACCATGCTCCAGGCTTTGATTCCCCTCGGTTATCATATTTTGTCATCAGCAATCGAAGGGGTAAGCTTTCCAGACTTAATGCATGTCATGTCAACTTTAGCCGACGTTGGACAAGATAAAGGCCACAAACTTCTCTTCAAAGCTGCAACTGGTTGGGTCGAAATCTGCAAGCAACAGCTACTGAACAAAGATCCTAAGTCTTTGGACAAACCCTCACCTTACGTCGAAGCTGGATGTTGTATTTTGAATTATATAGCCGACGTTGTAAGCGCAGTTTGTCCTCAGCAATTCCTTCATGACCGAGCAACAAGTCCTCCCTGGGAAGGAGCGACTCCTTTAAACGACATCAATGATAGTGACTGGAACGACGAAATCGTCCACGAGGATGATGACTCTGCTGCTGAAGACTCAGACGAAGACAGTCTTTGTAATAAACTTTGTACCTTCACAATTACTCAGAAGGAATTCATGAATCAGCACTGGTACCATTGTCATGATTGCAACATGGTAGATGGTGTTGGTGTTTGCACAGTTTGCGCCAGAGTTTGTCACAGAGGACACGATGTCACCTACGCGAAATATGGAAACTTCTTTTGTGATTGTGGCGCCAAAGAAGATGCTTCCTGTCAAGCCTTAATGAAGCGCAGTCCTCAGAGTTCGGAGCACCAGGTGACTGGGAATAATGCTTCTTACTCGAACACTGCTGGAAATGACAACAATCTGTTGGCAAGCAGTCTCAGGAGAAGAGCTTCTAGTCCTCTTCATTTCAATGATAAAAGCGAGAGAAGTGGAAGAGATAAACAGAAGCTCGCCATTCTTTCGAAGCAACTAGAGGGATCTAAAGACTGGATTCTTTCCCAATTGTGGTCAAGTCGTCTTGTCTCATCACTTGTAGAATTGATGAGTAGCTTAGTTCCCGCTGTAGAATCGTGTTGTAAAAAACACTCAGCAGTAGGATGTCATTCGCGAGCCCAAAATGCTTTGAGACAACTTCATACGTTAGAGAAGAAATTTGAACACACTGATCAGCTTATGCTACCAACTTTAGGATCCCAGGAAGGCGCATTTGAAAACGTGAGAATGAATTACTCTGGAGATCAAGGACAGACAATCAGACAACTTCTCTCTGCTCACATGATTCGAAGAGTTGCTATGTGCTGTCTTTCTTCCCCTCATGGAAAAAGACAACACCTTGCAGTCTCTCACGAAAAGGGAAAAATCACTGTTTTGCAGTTGAGTACTTTACTGAAACAGGCTGATTCTTCAAAGAGGAAGTTGACTTTAACACGCCTAGCTTCAGCGCCAATACCTTTCACAGTTCTCTCTGTAACCGGAAACCAGTGGAACGAAGATTTTCTTGCGGTTTGTGGACTGAAAGATTGCCATGTTTTGACTTTTAATAGTTCTGGAACAGTTTCTGATCATTTAGTGCTCCATCCACAATTAGAGACCGGTAATTTTATTATCAAGCCCCTCTGGTTACCAGGATCACAAACACAGTTGGCTCTAGTGACTGCAGACTTTGTTAAAATCTATGACTTAAGCAAAGACGCTTTAAGTCCACAGTATTACTTTTTGGTACCCGCAGGAAAAATTAGAGATTGCACCTTCATTCACGCGGAGGATGGAATGTTCCATCTGTTGCTGATGTCGTCAGCTGGATACATTTACAGCCAGGCGATGGATGAGGAAAGTCTAGCTAAGCATGGACCCTTTTATGTGACAAACACTTTAGACATTTATCATTCGGAGATCAAAGATAATGGACAAGTTGGAGGAGGAGGAGTTTCTATTTATTATTCACACGCATTACAATTGCTGTTTTTCAGCTATGCTTGTGGAAAGAGTTTCATCGCTCCTCTAAAGTGTATGGATTCGAATATCGCTGTGGTTTTTAAGATTAATTTGGCGAATAAAACCAACGGAAATAAGTCGAATAACAATCAGCCTCAGCCACTTTGCCAGTGGAGTGAGATAGCTAATCATCCGGGGTTGGTTTGCTCAGTTTTGCAGAGTAGTAATAATCCAGTGATTTTGATGATCAAGCCGGAGACAATCATGATTCAAGAAATTAAGGTTGTGCCTGCAAAAGCAAAGATCATGGACATGGTGGCGATTAGACACCCTAGTTCTAATGCTGAACATAGAACAACATTAATTTTGCTTTGTGAAGATGGAAGTTTGCGAATTTATATGGCAGCAATGGACCAAACTGGGTTCTGGATGTCACCTAGTGTTCAACCAGTTGGAAATATGACGACTATAAAGCAGCCTAAGAAAAAGAAAGCGGCAAAGACGGGAAAACCTCCTGGATCAGTCTCCTTTCCAATTGATTTCTTCGAGCATAGCCAGGTCATGAATGATGTGGAATTTGGAGGAAATGATCTACTCCAAGTTTATAACGTAGCACAGATTAAACATAGGCTGAATACCACAGGGATGTATGTAGCTTCGACGAGATCTGTTGGATTCAATGTGGAAGTCATCAACAATGATCCTGCTCTAGTCATGACAGGATTCAGGGTTCAGTTGGGCAATCAGGATATTCAAAGATCACCGCTCTTTGTTGAAGTGAGTTGCCACTTGGGATTTAACAATTTAAAAAAAAAAAAAACTTTAGGAATTGATTAATTTAAAATTAAAACCTACTCTCTAAATCTGAATTAATAAAAAATTGTCACTAATTCTGATTTTGGGATTGTCTCAACTTTCAGGCTATCAACTCAAACTTTTTGTTTTTTTTTTGCAGATTTTTGGGAGAAATGTACGAATCGCGCTAACTCGCAGTAGATGGTTCGATATTCCTTTAACGAGAGAGGAAAGTCTACAGGCGGATAAAAAGTTAGTTATTACTTTCGGTCCATCTCAAGATGCTGAAGGCGTTATTATGGTTGATTCGATTAAAGTGTAAGTTTCCAAGCTTTTATATTTTTATCTCTAATAGAAATTAATAATTCATTTATTCATTTTACAAATTAATTTTCAATATAGATATGGAAAAACTAAAGATGCATTTGGTTGGCCTGAAGAAACAGAAGAAATACCCGGTGGGCAATCTACTTCAGCACCAATAACATCGGGTGCACCAGTTAACGAAAACGAAAGCACCCTTGTTTCTCCGATTCCATTAACATCAATTGATAAGTAAGTAATAATTTTTCAGTTAATTTTGTATTTGAAAATAAATTTTGATGTTCTTTCTGTCGCTTTTACCAACACAATTTCTACGTTTAGAAAACCTTTTGCCTCGTTGTCTCTTGCATGAGAATTTTTTTCCTCGGTGTCGCTTTTATCTGCGAAAGTAAATAATTTATTCAAAAATTCCTTTCTTTATTTTCGTATTTTATTGTGAGGAATTTTTGATTGTGAATATTTACATGGGATCTGAATAATTAAATAGAAAAACGGCGTTTGCTGTCTAGTTTCAAGAAAGATTTTTATACAAAATTTATCATGTTTCTTTATATCAAAATGCATCAGACCAACAAAGGATGATTCTGTGAATATCGAAAGGTAAGAAGAAAATTGAAATTCCCCGTAGTGTTCCTTTTTCTACTCATTAGTGTACTTTTTGTACACAAGTGTTTCCTCATCATCACATCATTTAACATTTCGTTCTTTTCTCATAAAATATTTATATTATTACAGAATGACATCCAGCATCCTAGAAGTTCTTGTTTCGTCATTCACCCTCTCTTCTAACGACGATACGAAAACATCTCTGAAATCTACAGCAGTTGAGGTTGCATCGAATCTTTTGACTCTGCCCACACCACCAAAAGTACAAATTCACACGACTGCACTTTTGGCAGCCCTACATAATTCTAAATCGTCCTATCACTCTCACAAGGTAAGGGAAGGAATATTTTGTTTCTTAAATTTGTGCAAGAAACTAGCGGAATAATAATAAACGTTTTTTTGTAATTATTTCAGGATCAAGTTCTTCTCTCGCATGTCCTTGAGGCTTTGAACTCGATGCAAAAAATCAGCGATCCACGTAACATCGATGCTGAAAACTTTTATAGGCTTGTTCTTATTGTGAGAAATATCGCAGTCGCTCGTCCGAATAATTTAGCAAAATTTGCAGAACAACATGAATCGAAACCTATTGATATATCGAGCAGTAAGTTTATTTAGAAAAATATTATATTTTGGCAGAATAAGATTTAAATTATCATTTTATAACGTTTAACTTCAATTTCTTACTTGTTTAGTACCAGTTTTCGAGAAAGATCGACTAGATTCGCAGTGGACATTGGATAAAAATCAGCATTTAGTGGTGCAACTGATGGATGTCTTATGGGCGTTGCACACAGCTTATCCAAAAAATATGGCTCTAGCTCCTGTCGTAGTTCCTGGATTAACTCACACGGAAGCTACGATCCACGCAATCGTCGAAATAATTCACGCTTTTACAACGTGCGACGTTGAAGGAAATACTCCTCTAGCCGCGAAACTCTACCTCCAATTACTACTGTCTTCCGACACTAGTATCAGCTTTAGTGCCAAACACGCGATTATCAGGGTATTGAGGCCTCGGTACAAACGAAGAAAGGTTTATATACCAAGTCCACCTCATTGCAGTACTCCAGGTTGGTTTATTTATAATTTTACAGACTTTTAACCAGCCTCTTTTTCCCCATTTTTTTTGCCACTTTTCACTCTTCTATAGTTGGTATATATTCTAAGATGTAAAATATTTTTTCAGGTGCTCCAATGGAACCAGAGGAAAAATCAGAACCGATTTCTGCTCAACCATCTCAAGAATCTGCCGAAACGGAGCAACAATATGAGATAGAAGCAGCGGATCCGATGGGTTTGCTGGGCGACGATGGAAACCAGGCAGCAGGAGGTCGAGCGGGAAATCATCCCTTGGAAGCCCTTCTTGGTCCAGGTGGATTTCCACAACTGATGGACATGGCTCCCGCTGATGATGACGAAGTCATGGTAGAATTGGCAATCGCCCTGAGTTTGCAGGATCAGCAGGGAGGCACAGATAATCAAGGTCCTCAGCAAGGATTTCAACAGGGGCTGGCTAATATTCCAGGACTTCAGGGTTTGGAAAATTTAAGTGGACCTGAGTTGGAGCGAATTCAGGCTCTTGCTGTGCAAGGTCTCTCGCATGCTGTCGAAAGATTAAATGTCGCCGTCATGGGTCAGGAAGGAAGTCATTATTCAGATACAACTGCTTCTGCTGGAGGTTCTGATGATGAAGGTTCAACTGCAGCAACTGAAGGCAGTACTTTAAGAACATCGCCAGCGGAACAAGGAGGAAGCGGTGGAAGCGGTGGCAGTAAAGGAAGTGAAAGCGGTGGAAGTGAATCAGGAGGTAGCGCAGTTGATAGCATAACTGGAGAACACAATGTTTCCGGGAGAAGTTCAGCTTATGGAGACAACGCTCCTGAAAGCATTCCACCTATGAATATGACTCAGCCACCTCGTTCCGAAACCAGTTCCGTCGGTGCTCCAACGACATTCAGTGCTATCGAACAAGAAGAGGGACAAGAGCAAGAACAAGAACGAGTATTAATTCAAGAGATAGATACTCTTGGAGAAAATACAGCTAATCTTCACGATGTGCGAGTCTTGTTACTAGATAAACTAATGCAATTTATTCCTGACTTAAACGTTTCGGGCGTTCTTGCAATTCCGTTCATGCAGGTGATTCTAATGCTTACATCTGATCTGGACGGTCAAGATGAAAGGGATAAAGCTTGTGTTGAGAGTTTGCTACATGTTTTGGTGAAAGAACTGGAAATGGACAAACCTGATACCAGTGACATTTGTCAACGCAGCAATAAAAGAGAAGTCCATCTTGTGATAATGCGTTTGTTGAGTGTTTTGATGTCGAGGTCAAAATGTAATTCAAAGGGACAATCAGATAATCCAAACTTCGTATCTCAAACAGCAGCAGCTATTCTAAGCAATGCAGGAGTCATTGACTACTGCTTGAATTTGCTGAAAGCCCTACTCGAATACTGGAAAAATACCTCAACTGAAGAATCTGGAAATATAATTGGAGGACAGTTGCTCAGAGATCACCTCATCAGTTCTCCTCCTGATATGTCACCTTTCTTCTTAAAACAGTACGTCAAAGGCCATGCGAGTGATGTTTTCGAACCCTATCCTCAATTATTAACTGAAATGGCACTCAAGTTACCTTATCAAGTGCACAAATATGCTGAGAACGCTGCACTACAACCAGCTTTTGAACATCAGGCATGGTACTACTACCTTTGTGAATATATGATGTCTTACCAAACTCCTTTCGTGAGAAGACAGGTTCGCAAATTATTGCTCTTCATCTGTGGAAATAAGGAGAAATATCGTCAATTGAGAGATCTACACTCCTTAGTATCTCATGTGCAGTCAGTACAGCAATGCTGCAACACCGGAGGCTATGATCCTCTCCAGTCCCAACCAATCTCAATAAATTTGCCTTACGACTCACTCGTTGAGCTGATAGAACACCTCAAGTGCTGCGTTGAAGTCGCAACAAGTCGAACCGGGAACTGGCAAAGATTTTGCTCCAAGCAAAACACAGTTCTCTCATACCTCTTCACTATTTCAACTCTTCTAGATGAAGGCGTCAGTCCAACGGTTCTACAGTTACTTCAATGTGCAATTTGTTCAAGCAAGTCTAAAGACACTAAAACCAAGGACTCAAAATCAGGTTCTACTTCAAAAGAAAGAAGAGACCGCGAGAAATCTGAAGATTCTGACACTGAAGCAAAATTCGAAGAAGCCCAGTGTATTTCCCTAGTTGAGCAGATTCAAAAACAAGTTTCTCCAGCCCTTCTCACAAAATTCATCCAGACTTTCCTCCTCGAAGCCAACAACACCAACGTTCGTTGGCAAGCTCACTCCTTAATTCTCGCTATCTACAAAAACTGTGGTCCATCAAACCAGGAAATCCTTCTGGATCTTCTCTGGCGGTTGTGGCCTCTTCTCCCCATGTATGGAAGGAAAGCTGCTCAATTCGTAGATCTCCTTGGCTACTTTTCTCTCAAAACTCCTCACACTGGGAATAAAATGCACGCTTACATGGAACAAGCAGTCGCAGTTCTTCACGCGCAGAATCAATTATTATCCCGTCATCCAAACGCAAACTTATACGCCAATCTCGCTCAATTCGTGGAACTCGATGGATACTATCTAGAAAGCGAACCGTGCCTCGTATGCAACAACCCTGAAGTACCAATGTCGACAATTAAACTATCCTCAATCAAAGTTGACTCGAAATTTACGACGACCACACAAATTGTTAAACTTGTGGGCAGTCACACGATCAGTCGCATCATCTTGCGAATTGGAGACTTGAAGAGGACAAAGATGGTTCGGACTATTAACGTTTTTTACAACAACAGATCCGTCCAAGCTGTCGTCGAGTTGAAAAACAAACCAGCCATGTGGCACAAGGCAAAGAAAATTACTCTCGCCCAGGGCCAGACAGAGATTAAAATAGAATTCCCATTGCCAATAGTCGCTTGTAACTTAATGATTGAGTATGCTGATTTCTATGAGAATATCCAGGCCTCTTCAGAAACTCTTCAATGTCCTAGATGCTCAGCCAGTGTTCCCGCAAATCCCGGAGTTTGCGCCAACTGTGGAGAAAATGTTTTCCAATGTCACAAATGTCGGGCGATCAATTATGACGAGAAAGATCCGTTCTTGTGTCACGCATGTGGCTTTTGTAAATATGCAAAGTTTGATTATACCTTAACTGGAAGACCTTGTTGTGCAGTTGATCCTATAGAAAGTGACGATGATCGGAAGAAAACAGTAGCGACGATTAATACTCTTTTAGAAAAAGCCGACAGAGTTTACAAGAGTTTGATTTCGAATAAGCCAACCCTGGAGATGTTCCTCGTGAAGATCTCCGAGCATCGTTCAGATAGAAGTTTGGAAGAAGGAGTCCAAGTCGCTGGAAGTACGCAAGTTAATAGAGCGATTCAACTACTTGCCCAGAAGTATTGCGGGGAGTGCAAAACTTCTTTTGAGGAACTAAGCAAGATTATTCAACGAGTCCTCGCCTGTCGGAGAGAACTAGTTGCTTATGATAGAAACCAAAGGGGACAGACTGTGGTGCAATACCATCAAGCCTCCACTTCTGATGGGTCAATCAGGGATGAACCAATCGCTCCGAATGCGGGAAGATGTTATGGTTGTGCCTCAGCTGCGACAGAACACTGTTTAACGCTTCTCCGAGCTTTGGCAACCAACACAGCTGCAAGAGAAGTTTTGTGCAAACAAGGACTTATTCAAGAACTAGTAGAAAATAATTTAAGAAAAGGAACTGTTCAAGTTCAGGAGGAAGTTCGACAGCTTCTCTGCCTCGTAACGAGAGACAACGTCGATTCGACGAAGGAACTCTGCTCACTTTTGGCCAACAGAGTCACGATGACTTTACAAGGTCGAGTAGCCACTCACGATTTATCCATGGCAGTTCGTCACGAAATGGCACTTCTTGCAGCTTTGGTGCAGAAAGAAGATTCTTGCTGGGAACAGAAACTCAGATGTGTGATGCAGCTTTTCTTACTTGCTTGTAAGGATTCAAAGAGCCCTGTCGTGATGGAAAGTATCATCCTACCTTGTATGAAGATTCTTCAGGGTGTGATAAAACCAGAACAACCGGTTTCGAAGAAGAACAAGGACAAGAATGTAGAATCTCTAGCAACGATACAACCGCCACCGGGGATTAGTATTGATATTGGAAGATGGTTGAGTGGTGATTCGAAACACACATACACTGATTGGTTGCAGAAAATGCCATCGAGGAAGTCGGAAGCTGGCCCTAGCAAACAATTAACGAAAGAAGAAGCAAGGATTGTTTACCTGATGGAAAAATACGGACATCGTTGGCACAACAGATGTCATCGTTTAAGGGATGTAAAACAGTTGAAGCTAGTCGATGAAGCCTGGTTGAAGGAAGTTCTTTTTAATCCTAGTTCAAGGCTTGCGAGACAAGTTGCTTGCACGATGGTGGAAAGTCTTTGTCAAGGAATGGAGCGGAAGAAGGAACTTTTGATTCTTTTGACAAATTATCTGGAGGAAGTCCACATGGCGGGAGAAAGCAGCGCAGAGTTTTTGTCCCTTTATCAAAGTCTGATTAGACAATCTCCCTGGAAACAATTCCTGGCGGTGAGAGGAGTTTTGACTCTTCTAGCTGAGTTGCTGACTAAAGAGATAGAGGAGTTGCATCGGTTGGAGGAGACAACCCTCACGAGTGATCTTGCTCAGGGTTATTCGCTCAAGATGTTGACAGAGCTTCTGGCCACTTTCCTTGAACAAGACAACATCAAGCAGCATTATAAAGGAAGACTCGTTGGCGCTGTTCTTAATGGCTATTTGTCTCTGAGAAGATTGGTAGTTCAGAGGACGAGATTAATTGATGACACGCAAGAAAAACTTCTGGAACTTCTGGAGGAGATGACGACTGGAACAGAGGAAGAGACGAAGGCGTTTATGGCGGTTTGCGTTGAAACTGTTCAAAAGTATAGTCCACAGGATGTGAGGACACCCGTCTTTATCTTCGAAAGGCTTTGCTCGATTATTTACCCAGAGGAGAACGACGTCGGAGAATTCTTCCTCACTTTGGAAAAAGATCCTCAGCAAGAGGACTTCCTTCAAGGAAGAATGTTGGGCAATCCTTACAGCAGTTTGGAACCTGGACTTGGTCCTTTGATGAGAGACGTGAAAAATAAGATCTGTCTGGATTGTGAACTCGTCGCGCTTTTAGAAGACGATAATGGAATGGAGCTTCTTGTAAATAACAAAATTATCAGCCTCGACCTGCCAGTGAAGGAAGTGTACAAAAAGATTTGGGTAGTCGAAGGTGGCGAGTGCGACGCGATGAGAGTTGTCTACCGAATGAGAGGACTTCTTGGAGACGCTACGGAAGAGTTTGTGGAAACCTTGAACGCTAACACCGAACAGGAAGTTAATAATGAGGAGGTGTACAAAATGGCGAATGTTTTGGCGGATTGTGGAGGATTGGAAGTGATGTTGGATCGACTTGCAGCGATACAGGACGTCAGTAGAGCAAGACCTTTGCTCCAAGTTCTTCTGAAGCTTTTCCGTCTGTCAGTGAAGGTCAAGAAGAACCAGGAGGTTCTCAGCAGACCGGAATTAAAAGCTGTTTCTGTTTTATTGGATGTTCTTCAAAGGTGTTTGGAAACAGAATCAGACAGTTCACAGGTAAGATTGCCAGTCTCATTTTTTTAGGCCAAATTTTACTTTATTTAGATTTAAGGCTCTGATTGAAAGATTTTAACCATTCAAATTGTGCTTATTTGCAGGCTAAAGTCACAGAACAATTGCTGGATATCATGGAGAATATTTTGGCGAACGCCGCTGCACAGCCTTTGAATTCCTTCGAAGCGTTTTCTAAGACTTTGGGAGGAGTTGATCACATCAAGGCGCTCTTGTCCTGCACACAATCAGCAGCAGTGAGACAGAGTCACAGTGTTCTGTTGCACCTGGCGAGGGTTTTGGCAGCTCTGGCTTATGGAAATGAAGAAAAAATGGCTCTGTTGTGCGACTATTTTAAGCCAGTGTTAAACTTTTATAAATTCGATTATGAACATACAACGGAGGATGAACAGAAGTTGGAGTTGTTCTGCGTTCTAACTCAAGGAATTGAAAGAAACGCGATTGGAAACACGTTAAAGGACCATATTATTGGAATGGGCATTGTCAAGGACGCTTTTGAATACATAACGATGCATGCTCCTTGTGTGAAACCTACATTACTGAGGACGGATAGTGATGAACTCAAGGAGTTTATATCAAAGCCTGCTTTGAAATATATCTTGAGGTTCCTTACGGGTCTGGCGACAGATCATGAACCTACACAATTAGCAGTCTCGCAAGCGATTATCAGCATTATCCATAGATTGGAACAGGTATCTTCAGATGAGCATGTCGGTTCTTTAGCGGAGAACTTGTTGGAAGCACTTTGTACAAATAAGACAGTGTCGGAGTTGATTGAAGAGGCGAGACAGCATACAAGGAGTGAGAAGAAGAGACTGGCAATGGCAATGAGGGAGAGACAGTTGGGAGCTCTAGGAATGAGGACGAATGATAAAGGTCAAGTCACAGCGAGTGGGACGATTCTTCAGCAAATGGAGGATTTGGGAGACGAGACTGGACTTGTTTGTGTCATCTGCAGAGAAGGATACAAGTTCAAACCCAATATGGTCCTGGGAATCTACACCTTTACGAAACGCTGCAACGTCGAGGAGTTCGAGACGAAGCAGAGGAAGACTGTAGGTTACACTACAGTTACTCACTTTAATGTGGTACACGTCGATTGTCACATGTCAGCAGTTCGATTAGCACGAGCGAGAGATGAATGGGAGAGTGCCGCTTTACAAAATGCCAACACCAAGTGCAACGGTTTACTGCCACTTTGGGGACCTCAAGTTCCTGAGTCTGCCTTTGCAAGTTGCTTGGCAAGACACAATACCTATTTGCAGGAATGTACAGGACATCGTGACATTTCTTACTCATCGACAATCCACGATTTAAAGTTGCTCCTCCTGCGATTCGCTCAGGAAAAAAGCTTTCACGAGGACACGGGTGGAGGTGGACCCCAATCAAATATGCACATAATACCTTATCTTATTCACATGGCTCTCTACGTCATCAATACGTAAGTTCTAATTCATATACTATTAAGTTAAGGAAATAGTATCTCCTTTTTATAAATTTACAGAGTTTTATTCAACTTTGAACTATTTATTTTACAGAACAAGATCGGCATCGAGAGAAGAGAAAACGCACATGTCCTATTTACAATCATCTGCCAATTCTTCGTGGCTCGAGAGTTGTTACGAATCCGATGGACCGTTTTACCAGTGCACTCTCTCTCTTCTCATAATGTCGCCCGCCCAATGGAATGTATACAAGATCACCCATTTGAAGAGGCTAATTATCCTCGCTCAACAGAGATATATTTCTCCCATGTCGTCTACGAAAACTTTATCCGACGCTACTGCGAAAGACTACTCAGTTTACAAGAGTGCCCTCATCTTTTTCGGTCTCGTCGATTGCATATACAATAACTTTTTCAAGGTGCGTAAAAAACATCTAAAGTTTTTAAATTTGAGTGCTTTTTTAAGAACTTTCAAGTTGAAGACTTCTTCATCGAAACAGAAGTAAATTAATTGGGAAGCTTTTAAATTTGAAAGAATTTAAATTCGTAAGAATTAAGAACTCTGAAAGTAATGTTTTTTTATTTAACTTTTACAGAAAGCCAGCGTCTCATCGGACGATCAATGGCCCTCAATTTTAGCTGAATATATTAGGCACAATGACGAGGCTTTGCTCAAAGCTTCGGAACGCGTTTTGGCAACTTATAGAGATGAACTATTGCCTTGTGAATCATTTGAAGAATTTTGTGATGTTGTTGGTAAGTGGAAAATTCAGCTTTAAATATTTTTTAAAGATATTTCAATTATTATTATGATTATTAAACTAAACTATATGTGATTTCTTTTTCAGGATTAATTGACGAAATAACAGATCCCTCGTCGTTCATAAGTGAAGTCTTGCAAGAACTTGCTTAGAGTGATTGGAAACACGTGCCCTCCTAAAACGCTTTCTTACATCCCCAATTCTTCGAGTGCAAAAAAAACTACCCGAGTGCATATTTTTAGTTTTTTATGACACGAACGGAAGCGGCTTACCGAAGCCCTTAATAATTGTGAAATTTGTCCAAATGTCGCCAGATTGGGATACATCATTGTGTTTGTTGCAACTAATGAATTTATATTACGATCGACATTGAATGGCGTTCTTATTTATGTATAAGCCTATATGAATAATTATAAAGATAAAAATTGTGCTTTAACGAAATTCGATATAATAAAATGTTTGCAGATGTTAAGTTTATCTTTCATATTTATTTACAATATTTAAGTCAGTCATTAACGCCTTTTAAGATTTTATTATAGTTTCCAGTTTGTCTCTTTAAGAGCTCTTAAGGCTTAACAATTTGAATGCTGTTCAAATTCGAGGGAATTTACTTTAAAATAGAGTGCTTATAATTTAATCAAATTAGAAATTTAATACAAATTGTAATTTTAGTAAAAATATATTAAATTACAGAAAATTAATGAAATAGTAACTTCAAGATTTGTATCCGACTGAAAGAGACTGAGATACTCGTCCTAGCTCGAACACCATTTCAAGTTTTCCGCCCACTATTAATTCTTTGATCCTTTAACTTCCTTTCCTAAATCGTGTTTTAAAGTTAGAAAGGGTGTTATAATATATAATAAAGATCTTAAGAAATACATTAAAAGTTGTGAGGAGTGCATGTATCAAAAAATTTTTTTTCCAGATTGGTTTTGGCGAGAGTTGAGAGTTTGAGAGCAGCCAAGCATTGCTCAATGACGCGTCACTGGAGGTTTTTTACATAAATTATATGAATGAGGTATTTTATATAGAAAATCGGTAAAATATATTAAGAAGAAGCGCATAATAGTAGAAGCACCGATAACATTAGTTCTATGAACTCTACCGCTTGTAAGAGATTTATTCATGTTATTTTGTTACTAAAGGTAAATAAACAACATTTTATACCTATTTTTTTGTGTATTTATTTTTTCCTCACCTTTACATAAATAACAAAAAACGTACCAACTAAAAACCACTTTAAATCCACTTTAAAAAAATGAAAACAAATTCAAATTTCGTGCCAAGTGTGGCGCATGCGCGTTGCAGCATAGAGTATCGTGCCACCTCCTCAAACATTCTATTCTCCTCATACACCAGGATGAATTTTCGTGTTTATTCGAGCTGATTCGTTGCCAGAGACGATTTTCTGGTGCAGAAATTAAGAAATTGGATCAGGAGAATAGGATGTGCGAAGAGGTATTCGGAGTTTGCACTTAATGCGCATGCGTAGCGCACGGCGCCTGTTACAGCAGATACCTATTCCCTTATTCTATTCTCCTGATACTCCAGGCAGAATTTCCCTCTTTATTCCAGCTTATTCGTTGTCAGAGACCATTTTCTGGTAGAGAATTCAAGAGAATGGATTAGGAGAATATGATGTTTGAAGAGGTATTCATAGTTTAAAATATCAAAATCATATTTGAATTTTCGCGTGCAGTGCATGCGCAATTAATGCGAAACATCGTGCCACCTCTTCGCATATTCTATTCTCCTGATATATCAGGCTGAATTTTGCCGCTTATTCTGGTTTGTTCGATTGCTGAGTCGAAGAGCAAAGACCAGGGAATTGTATCAGGATATCATGATGCTTGAAGAGCTCTTCGCTCATGATATTTAATCGATAAAACAGGCCTCCTGTTACCGACACAATTCGTCTTATTTTTTTTACTAAAGATAAGGATAAGAATAGGATTTTTACTATAAGGATAAATAAACAACATTGTGTACATATTTTTACGTGTATTTATTTTTTCCTCATCTTTAAAGAAATAATTTAAAAATAACGTACAAGTTAAAAATCACGCTTATATTCTTATATTTTTCATTTTTTACATTCTTTTTACATTCTTACATTCTTTACATTTTTACATTCTTTACATTTTTACATTCTTTTCATTCTTACATTCTTACATTCTTATATTCTAATGTTTGTTAGCAATGCGCGTATGAAGTTGTGATTAACGAGACGATGAGAAAGCACCACATTTTCTTCGTGACCAAGTTCCTTGTCTCTGAGACTTTCGTAGACACTGTCTAACTCTTCTCGAATGCTTTCTAAGGCTTCTGGATCTCCTGAGAATAACTTAAATCCCTTTGTCAAAACTTTCTGTAATGTAATGATAAATACAAATTAGTAAATTAATAAATAAATTGTAAGTTTAATTTACTAATTAATTGTTAAGGGTATTAGAGTCAAGTTCTATTCTAAAAATTCGATTTCTTCATTTTACTCCACAAATATTAAATTTTTAATTTTTTCCCTCTGTAGAATTACTCAATTTTTAACTAGAATTATGCGTACAGAGCGAGAAAATATCTAATTCAAATATTTTTTAAGTAAAATGAAAATATTAAATTTTGAAGTTAGATTTTTAATTCTTCGTTTTATGCAAAAAGTATCGAAACTAAATATTTTTTCGCTCTGTATGCAGTCTTATACTTGAAAAAAGATTAGCACCACAGAGAGAAAAAATATTTATGTATAATTTTCGTTGAGTAAAATGAAGAATGGAATTATGAGCTTAACACTTGGTTCCAACGCCCTTAAAATAAATTTAATTATTATTTTAACTAAATAAATTTCACTAATTTAATTACTTCTAACTTTTTAATTTACAAATTTTAAACAATTTTTAATACATACCAGACAAACTTCTTTTGGTATCCAATGAATCAAGTTTCTTGTATTTTTCTATTCGACTTCTGTTGCAGATGCAAGAGGACTGTAAATCCATTTTTGTGCAATCAAAATAGTTGACATTGAATCCTTTGTTATAATATTTAAGCGATCGCTTAAAGACTGCTTAGTAGAACTCAATTCCCTCATTAATATTTGCTGGGAATTTTCAAGTTTTGAGCCGTTCAGTTCCTGAACTTGAATTAATCTTTCCATTGGAAGAATTTCTTGATCTATTTGTTCAACGATTTCCTCTATAATAACTCCTTTCATGTGTTGTATCACTGATTCGAATAAATCAAAGATTAATCTTCAACGATAGCTTGGCTAATCTGAAATTAGAAGTTTAATTTATCTTTAATTATTCTATCTGTAAATATCTGGAGGATAATTGTAGATTTTATTATTGTTTTATTCTATGATCTTAGTTTGGATAAAAATATAAATATTTAGTTAAAAATTCATGTCTTTGATTCAAAATTAATCTTTTTATTTTAAAAAAGACTTTCAAATTGAATTCAAAATACATTATGTTAAAAAATCACTCTATGTCTCCTGTTTATATATCATTTTGAGCTGTGAAGTCTATTACACTTTTAAGTAATCTAAGTTAAAACAACTTTACCTCCTCAGTTTCCTCTTTTGAAAAGTTTTCTTCGACCAAGCATCGTTTCAACTCAAGAACTTCTCCAACGTACTTTTATCCATCTTCAACGTTCGTACAGATTCGATTGCCCAGGTACAGAGCCAGATCCTCTCCAAATCCTTACCTAGGATCCTCATCTTTACAGAAAGCGAAGAGTAACTCCATGTGGTTTAGAAAGTACTTTTGAGTTATATTATATATGTATCTTTTGAAGATACATATGAAGATTCTTCATCTTCATGACACATCTTTACCATCTTTGAAGGCAACCTTATCCCAGTAACTAGCTCAAAATTATAATAAACATTTTCCTCGCCTTGGTTCGCTTCCAAATTAGAATTTCTACCGTGAAGAATTTCCACACAGTGGGGATCGATTTCAGTTGACTTGTAAAACCAAATTGACTCTGAATGAAATTACTCTCGAGTGATGACCTGAAAATAATTAACTTTTGTTAAATTAATTAATTATTTAATTAACACACTTCGTATTTTAAAAATCTCTCTTATCCAATTATTATCTCCTTCAATTGCCAATCAAAAGCTTCAAAAGTTTTTTTGACTTTTTTTCAACTTCCAAAAGTTGATCTGCAGAAGGCATGGGGATTTCAATCCCATAAATAATAAATCAAGCGCCCTAACTGAGCTATTTGGCATCGGACAGGAAGAATTTCTTCTGTTATTTAGTGGCGGTTCTTCAATCTAGATGGTTTTTATTATGAATTGATCGTCTTGGAAGAACATCTCTTCTTTAATAGATCTTTCTTCCTCGATAGCCAAGTTGAATGCATTTGCCATTTCGATAACACTTTTAATCTCCCTTTCATATCTGTAAAATAAAATGTTATTTCAACAATATAAACAATATTTAAATATCTAAACCTACCTATTACCTACAATAAGATCTTTATGCAAACAATGGAAAACTTTTTGAACATTGTCTAGCAGAAAATTAATATCAGAACCAATATTAATATTAATATTAATAATATATTAATATCATAACGCCAATTCTTCCATCAAATTATATGATACTTTTCCAAATTATCACCTGATGCAAATTCCACAGATGGTTTACGAGATTTTTTACCTTTCCTCTTCTTCTTTGGACCGCCTCTGTCATCCACATATTGCGGAAGGAGGAAGCAAGAGAATCAACAATACCCTCAACATAATCAATATTTACTTTTATAGCCTTATAACAAATACTTTGATCACTTTGATGAACTTCGCATTCAATCATCCTTATCTTTGTCTAATATCTACTGCCAAAGACATTTATAATGTCTTAAGTCTTTGCTACTGCCAGGGTTGCACACGTAATATACCTTAGGTAAATTACATGAGGTTTTTGACGTAATTTACGTACGTAATTTACGTCCCTAGTTATTTACATGTAATTTACGTTTTCAAGATGGCGACTGCGCTTACATATTTAGAAACAGGGATGGGTAAGTAAAATACTCTAGGTAATTTACATAGTTTTTTACAGTAAATTACTAGGTATTTTACGTAGCTAGTTTTCTACACCGAGTAAATTACGCGTATACGGGACTTTACGTTTTTGCAGTTCTCCATCCCACTAACAAACATAACCTCTTCAGAACCGTTGAAATGAAAACCTTTCGTGCTTTTAGGGAATTTGAATGTGTTCAAAAGGTTCAAAATTAAAATGAAAAGAGGCGGTAGACCAAAGCATGATATGTATCATGAGTTAGCTTTTATTGCGAGATTGCGAGAAATATTTATTAACCGTAGATGAAACGAAAATAGACCAAACGTGGACCAAACGCAAAAAAAAAAAACTATAAAAATTTACGGATTTGAGGTTAGAACAAGTATTAATATTATACATAATTAATTTCAAATATTTAAATAAACCAAAATACTATTCTACAATTATTTATACATACCTGTGTCCCAAAAGGCGCTTATATCCAACATTTTTTTGTATTTTATTGCAAAATAAACATTTCGCTACAACCTTATACTATTCTCTTGTAAGCGCTGAAAATTTAATTTATTCCACGGGATATATGGTCCAGAGTATGATTTTACTTTCCCTTGCTTAGTTTTGGAAGATATGCTTAGTTAATTAATTAATTAACAATATTAACTTTGTTCAAAACTGGAACGGAGCTTCAAAAAAGTGAGGTTATATATAGTTCTATAAGCCGCCATCTTGGCACGTAATTTATTAGGTATTTTACCTGTTTTTTACGTAAAATACCTCACTTAGGTAAATTACGTAAAAAACCTCGAGTGACGCGTCACTGCACAACCCTGTTTAGAAAGCAAACATAACCTAATTCTTGAATAATTGAGGTTATGTTATGCTCTTTTCCCCTCACCATCCCTTTAAATCCGCCATTTTATACATTTATTACATTTTTTACGTATAATACGTAAAATACGTATTATACATATAAAAGTCCGAGTTACCCGTAACCGTGAAACCCTGGCTACTGCTCTTTACTGCTCTCAAACGGGCTCTCTGCGCGCGCAGCGCATGTTGGCTTCCTGTCGGAATAATGCTGCTATTCGTCAAAATTTGGCGCGCGATTCAAAATCGAATTAATTTAATTGCAGTTTGAATAGCGCGCGTAAAGTCTTGACCAATGGGCGAATTTCCCTAGCGGTAAGCCAAAACAATGAGAGCAATGATCTCGACCAATCCACAATCTACGTTAATATACAGCCAATGGCAGAATTTCTCCAGCGGAAAACCAACACGCACTGCGCGCGCAGGCAGTCAACTTTGAGAATATTTATATTTATTTATACATTATATTGAGTATAATACTGCTATTATACAGCTAGAAAACTTTTCGTCAGTTTTGTAATAGAAATATGAATTTTACATCCATTTTTCAAAAACTGCATTTTAAAAAAGAATCCACATTTTGGAGTCTGCGCCTCCACAATTCCACAACTCGGGTATGGCAACACTGCAAACGTTTGGTTCGTTTGATTCGTTCGATTATTCGTTAAAAAATTCAAATTTTGTTGTTTAGGAAATTTGTGTTTAGTTTTTTAAAATGAGTGAAATGAGTAGTTCTGAATTGCCTGTGTGCAAAACAATGGAAGAAGAAATGAAAATTCCTCGTCAAAAAGAGAGTCTGAAGCGTCGATCGTCTATTTTCCAAAGACGATCGATATTATTGTCAGCTACGAGCAGTAAAACTGAAGGTTATTCTTGTTGTTCAATTTGTAGGTTATGTTTACAATTAAATTTTTACTTTCTTAAAATATACTTTTTTTAGTGGTCTCACTAGAAAAGTAGGTGTAAAAGTGAAAATTTAAATGCCCACACAAAGAGCAACTCATTATAAATTATTATTTTTTTTTTTTGCAGAACTTGACGAAACAAAAACTACTAATGTTATATTTCCAACCGTAACCCCAACGAGTGAAGAAGGAGCAAAAGTGGATGAAGTAATAGAAGAACCATTTGATTTGAGAGCCTACATTGATAGACTGAAACGAGAGAAGCAAGACTGGCAGGAAATTCGGCGAGAACGAAGGACCTGTTATCGCAACCTCGTCAAGAAAAAAGCTATAATAGAAGAGAATGGCCAAGAAGTTGATTTAAGTATTCTGACCGAGTCTGAAAGAAATTTCATCGATGCACGTCCCAATTATGAACATATTGTTAAAAGCAGTAAAGCTTTGGTTGACATGGCAGTGAAACTCACTATTCTTAATAAATACTGCACTCAACTGAACGAGAGATTCCACGATAAAATGGAACAAAATATCAAAGAAGTAACAAAAAAAATCATTTCTATGGTAGACTAATTGGTAATTATCTAATTATTTCATTTTTTCAATGTTCTATATACGAAATAAGATAAAGATCAAGCAATTATGAAAAGTTGAAAATCGATAAAAATTTCCTGATGAATCAAAAACCAGTTAATGAAAGGATTCCAGAATAGAATTTTTGATGCTCAAAATATTTTTAATGATTCATGAACGGATAATCCATCAGTCTAATATAATGTCAAGTCTTATTAATAACGAAACATGATGTTATTTAATTATAAATTACTTGAAGTACTTAGGAAATTATCCAATAAATTACTAATAGACTCCGCGTTCTTTTACGCTACACAAACTTAAGTATTACTAAAAGATTTTTGGTAATGTATACAGCAAAAGCTTTAAATTTCATTTGTAATTTCAATTATCGAAATAATAAATCAATGAATTTTGCACTAGTTGCTATTCAATTTTCCTATACCACAAACACAGTAGCAAAATCTTACTAACTCATTTTCATCATTTAATTTCCTTTCAGTATGCCAAGTTTTACTCCGTGTTTAATGAAAAACAACCGTTTAATCTTGCTCCTGTGGTTTTTAGACTTTTCAAAAATTCCAGTATCGAGTGGACTAGCGAACAGAGTTGTCATCTGTGTAGATGAAAACTTTTTCGTCTCGCGGCTTTGCGTTCTCGGTATGCTAAGAATTCTTTTCTTGATGAACTGCTTCGCAGTTCCAAAATGTGATTGATTTTTCGAACTATTTCTTCAGCTGTGGCCGAGTCAGCTTCAAAATCGTGAGTTTTGAAGGAAGCTGACTGATGAAGGGGATGGCTCGACGAAACTGAAATATGAGTTTAGTGTAGTTGAGTTTAGTTTTAATTTAACTTTGATATTAAGTATCGATCTTAAACAAAATATTATATATATATATATATATATATATATATATATATATTCAATTTATACCTATGAAACTATCGGTACTGGATGAGTTTGGTGTATAAACCAGAGTGAACATCGTTTTTGATCCTTTGTTTTCTGTTATTTCGCACCAGGCAATTCTGTCAATATGATAACTAACTGCACGTTGTCTGTTCCAAAAGCGACCAGCTCCTTTTCCGGTTATAACTGAATCGATTTCTATCTTCTCTCCAGATATTCCTAGGTGTATTTCAGTCTTTGCTCTTACTTTGTTAATTATGTATACCCTGCGAAAATTAATTATGGATATATGCTAAGATGTAGGACTGTGCGATAAAATACAAAATATTGATCAATTTTACCTATATAGTTGATAAAGCGGTGCTTCCATGGCAGTCGTATGGCCTTCCATCTTCGCCAAATCTTCCGCAACTGCATCTTGCTCTTTATCTTTTTTATCCTCCTCCTCATCCCTTGCTTCAACTGTGCTGACAGTATCATGTCTAGCTCTGTCGCTCGGTTTCATTTCCACCAAACCCAACGTCGTAAATTCAAATTTCGATATTACTTCTCGTGGATCCAAACACGGGAAATCCCAATCTACTTCACCATCGTCCTCTGTGATGTATAAACCATATTGACCGATTTCTTTCCTGAAATTAAATAATTTATTAAAATAAATTGTATATTAAGAGGATTTGTTTAGGAAATAAAAACTTACTGGAGAATGTGATTAGGATTTTCACTAGCGTACTTGTAACAGATTAATCCAATAAATTCTTGGACTTTAGCAGTCGCTGTAACTACAACTTGAAGGGGATACGCTCTTTCTTCTGGTGGCAACATACACATAAATATTCTGTACCTTCGCACTGGAACTCCGAGTTGAGCCTAGAATTAAGAAATTCGTTTTTAAATAAATAGAAGTGAATCATAAAGATGTAAAAAAAAACTTTATCTAATTAAAAATGTAATGATCTTACATTCCCATCGAATTTTGCATAATCAGTAAAAGGATTTTGTGGAAGTTTCGGACATTTCTCGAGTTGTTCAGACAGTAAAGAATGTTTCTTGATCTTCGTTTCCTTTTTTCGGAAATCTTTTTTTTGAAACAATTCTTGCTGTTTTTCAATTGATAAATTTCCTGGATTATATTCCCATTTCACATGTTTTACTTTGGAAGCCTTCTTCCTTTCTATATCCATTTTTTCCAAACGTTGAGCAGTATTCGAACGTTGCCTATGACTAAATTCCATGTCTGTCAGTAGTAAAAAATCGTTAGTCAAATTGAATAAAATATCATTTTTGGATTTTGGTCTTTTACAGAGAAGAAAATATATTTAATGTATATACCAAAGGAAATATCATAGGATTCTGCCAATGCATCTAAATCTTCTTCGTCACTTTCTTCCATTTCTGCGTAGCAATTCAGTGTTCCGTTTGATTTTAGAGTGTTTGGGATATCTTCTCTAGCCATCACCATTTCACACATTCCTTAAATACAAAAAACAATAACAATTATATATTCTCGTAAATACTCTTCAAGAAAAAGCTTTTGTTTTTAAAATTATAAAAGTCGTTGCATATGGATTAACCTCAAATTGTTTGTTATTACAAACCTGTGTCATCCGTAGTTATGAAACTGTCTCTGATGTGTGACAAAAGCCAGTGTTGATTATCGTAAAAGGCCATTTTTTACTCCTGTAATTCAATCAAATTCAGTATTGTTTATTCACTCCATTTACTAACTGTGCACAAACTTTCTATTGCTTTCTACTTTATTTTATAGACCAATGTCACACTAGTCACGTCACACCCAGCGAATGTTTTCATTTATTAAGAAAGGCATTTCTTTCCAATTTTGTAGAATAATCACACATTTACAACTTCCGCTTTTCTTTACTTTTTAATTATTTTTTAAACCGAATTTTTTTGTCATTTTGGAAGGATTTTATGTATGTTTATGTACACTCGACGTTCCCAATAGTAAATAAATCCAAACCAGAGTCGTTCCGAATAGTAAAAAAAAATGTCTCCTCAAATTTCACATCAATTGCGCATGCGTATTGCATATAAAATACTATTTTTAGTATTTTAAACTGCGCGCGAATAGCAACCAATCAGATTCCGAACGCAGCGCATGAGCAGTGGTATGAAGTGCTTATTGCGAGTTGCGCTCTTTATTATTGAGAACAAAACTCTTTTACTATTGGGAACAAATTACTATTGGGAACATTACTATTGGGAACTTCGAGTGTATCTTTGTCGTATAATATTTCTACTGCTTTTAATAGAAACTTCCTTATCGACCGTATTCCTAACAAGATTGAAAAAATGTCAAATTTCTCTGATAGATGGCGCAGCGTGTATGTTCTGATTGAGTTTCATTTGTTTATTGTTCCTATATTTTGACCGTTAGTATTCAAAATTCAAACGTTCGCGGAAGACGGTATGAATAAAAGAGTTGATTTATACTGAAGTCAATTTTTATATTCTCTCGTGTCAAGAATCGTATTTGTGTTTGATTATTTCATTATTTAAATCGTTAGTAATTTAGTGTTATAGTCAATTGAGTTAATCTAGTGAGCGTAGAGAAATCGCAAAAGAAAATAAAAAGTTTAAGAAGTAAGGTTATATATTGTTTATGTTTGCAAATTCTTGTTTAAAGCTTTCAGGTGTAATGAAAAATACGTAAAGTCAAAGATATTGTAAAGTAAGTAAAATTACACAAACTGGTCCAGAAAAAAGTCAATTTATGTATTATGAAGTTGCAAAATTTGAAATTGACCGTTAATGTTCTAGACGTTGCATTTTCATGATTTTCAAGTTAAAATATTTCACCATTTTTTTTATAGATTAGCCACTATTGAAACTTTTCACCGTTAAAGTTTGGTAATTTCGAATAAATTCATATGAAGTATATTTTAATATTTTCAGTGACAATATTTTATTACATAACGTATAATTTAAAAAAAATTATTGCCATTGTTGCTGAACTTTTTTCCTATTCATGTTAAATTTAATTTGATAAAAATTCAGTTATTTGAATTAGGTGCTAGAATTTTTTTGTAATACTTAATATTAAATATGATTAAATTTTATAATTTTTTGCTAGAAGTTTTATTAAAATTTACGTTAAAAAGAAAATTTCAATGAGTTTTTAAAGCAAAATTCTCTTTTTGACATGAATTTTATTAAAACTTCTGACAAAAACTTATATAGAATCTAATTATGAGCTTCGACTAATCGATATAAATTTCTTTTTCTTTTTGTTAACTAAATTTGAAGAATGTGAGCTCAGAGCCACGATAAACTTGCTATTTCGGTGCGTTGCACTCCATCTTCAAAATGCCCATAAAATTCCGCTGGAAATTTCATACCTATTGTAATTTCAGAAGTTGAGAGTATAGTATACTCTCAACTTCTGAAATAATAATAATAAATAAATAATAATAACTTCATCGTGCGATGCGTAATATATGGTTAATATCCATCATATACAAGCACTTATGGTTTGAATAGAAATCCGATATGCTGTCGTATGAAAGTCGATTTTTAGCAAAATAAAATAAAATTTAGTAAAATCAGATAAGAAAAGGATATATTTTGATACTCTTCTCTCGTTCGAAGATGAGAAATACGATTTCAGTTTATGATCACATGCATACCGTAAACATCGCATAAATGTAAGCGCAATACGCAGAAGTCGTTAAAGACACCGTCACGTAAGGTGTGAAACATAAAATGCAACCCATTTCAAAATTATATATATATATATATCCCTTTATAATGACTTCACCATTGGTTGAACCTACGCTTCGAGTCATTTCGTCTCGTTTTTACGTCTTATGGTTCATGTCTCCGGAGGCTGTAATTTTAGATAAATTTCTTTTAAATCTCAAAAACCCCGGAAATCGTCACATTTAACAAACTTTATTACAGGCACTTTATTAAATTGCGATACAATTTTATTACAGAGTAGTCGTCCGCACAATAACACCAGTTTTGATGTCTTTCGGCTTTAAAGATGCAAACTTCGAGTTAGAGAATTTTTGAATTAGCTAAATGAATTAAATAATCAAATATTCGGAACTATATTTTTAGAAATAAATTTTATTTCTATCTCTATTTAATTTCTTTCAAAGAACTCTACTATCTATATCGGATTACAAATTTTATTTGATAACGGTTTTCCAAAGAATTTGTAAGCGAGTCTCAAAGCTTGCACTCTAATGCATCTCCCATGTCTCAAAGCATATAACTTATATTACGTTGGTTAGAACATCGTCAGTCGATAGCTTTCACCTAAATTGCGATTAAACTTCAACATATTACTTAATAAATATGAGCTTGATGTTCCTTACCTTTAAACCTGGGGTTGAGCTTTTAATTCACCTAAAAGTAATAATGTAGAAAAGTAAAAATATATAAAATACCTCAAGTGCTTTAAATCTTTTTAAAAAATTCAAAATAATTAATACTATAGTTTATCGATAAATAACTAATTCGAAATTTATTTTTCAAGTGTTTGTGCTTCCTGAAGACTAGCTTACGAGATCAGGATTTGGAGATCACTATTTTGAATTTTCAAAATGAATTTAAGAAAGAGAGACACTGAATGATAGTCAGTGTCGGAAAGGTAAATAATAATTAAAGACTTTTCAAATTGGCCTCTTAAGAAATTATCTGAAAACATTGAAAACAATAAGGGAACTGAAATATCCTTTGTCATGTGACAACATCCAGCACGATTCAGCTATGGCAACAACCAAAAGCAATTTCCGAACACACTCTGCCTGGGGCAGTAAAACAAGTCCCATAACCTTCTGCTTTTCTCTTCTCTGCTCGAAGGCTTGGCATTGCACAGGGATATTTCGGTATTTACTCGACGCTGCTCGGTTATTGTCCCTTTTCGCGCGTATGTGTCTTCATAATTCTTCTCTCTTTCGTTTCTTGGTATGATCTCTTTCCACCCTCTTTTCACCCTCTTTTCTAGTGAGTATGTGCTCCTTCTCTGAGCTTGATATCAGAAATTGCGACTTTCTTCCTTCTGCAGTTGGTCGACAACTCGATTTCCTTTTTCTTTTTCTCGCTGAAGCGACGTCGTCGTAAAACTCGTTGGAATTATCGTTCGTCGTCCGCTAAGACAGAATAAGACAAATTCACTACAAGGATAAATGCTTAGTTGTAAGATGGGAAATAAGTGTGCTACCAGAGGTGTGGAATTCATCGGGATTTGGGGTAATTGGAAGACCAGGCTTAGGTAAAGTTGAAGGCTGTACTAAAAGTGATAGATAGTTAGCCAACGAGCAGTTTCAAGACTTTGTGCTTAAGTTTTGGCCAAAGTTCTTGAAACTTCAGAACGTCTCTCGGGAATCTGTGGATGTATTGTACAAATTCTACCTAGTCAATTCGTTGGAAAATTATTCATTTATATTTTCTTTTTGTATAAGGGTACGAGGTTCCGTCTACTATCATTTACGAATTTATTGAAACATGCTGGTTAATCAGCCAAGAAAGTCTGAAGTATTCATAGTTTTTGCAGTTTTTTGGAATAGATAGAAGGAAAAATTTTAAAATAGAATGTATTTCGTTTCTTCAGTTTTAATAATGTGTGGTAATTTATTCAAAGGTTGTCAAACTTGTGTGTCTTGCGTACTAAAGTCTGAAACTTGCATCCGCTTTTCCATTTTCATGAGTTTACTTTAGTTAAACAAGCCAAATTTAATACTTATATTTAAAATTCTACATGAAAGGAATGCATAAATTTTTCTAACAAAATCTAAAGTCGGTCAACCTGAAATCGACGACATTTTTCACTTAACAATTTTCCCTCTGTTCTCAAGTCTCGTCACTTATGCAACTCCTTTACATGAAGTATAATAAGCTATAAATGAATATTACGGCTGACGTGTCTAAAATACAATTGTAATATTAAAAATGAAAATGGAACGAGTCATAATTTTTTGCTTTCATTAACATTGTCGTTTGCCTGATACATTAAGTTGCCTACTTTATGGTTTAATTTTAGTTGGTAAACTTGGTTAATCTAACAGAAATGTAAGATTAAGGAAAGTTATTCTGAGATTAGTAAAAAAAAAAAATAAAGGATAATTTTACGAATTACAAAATTCACTTACAATTATCATCTGTCGAGATAAATTAGATCTGCTAGCAGAGCTTTTTGTTAAGAATAGAGCTGTGGAGGATTATCGATTGAATTATAAACAGAAGAATAAAGTGCACACTGACGTTGATGCAGAGTCCCAAGGAGAATTTTATTTAGAATTATTGGCAAGGGTATTTTTGTAGTTGACACGAAAATTATTTAGATGTAGTGTGAGAGAAATGAGAACCAATTTCACACCTGGGAGGATCGGACTTCTTGATTAGCGAGAATATTGAGAAGCTATTATCACGGTTTTTTTCAACATCGCTTATAAAATGCATTGAAATAAGCAATCACTTCTTGGAATTGAGAGAAATCTCTCTCGTGTGCTTGAGAGCCATCAGCAATCAACAAAGAAGCACCGACTCCACGTCAGGAACAGACATGTGCTTCATATCGAACAAGAGCGAAAGCTTGTGCATATATTTCACGTCATTCTTGTCTTGATAACTTTTGAAGATGTTCTAACTACAAATCGTGTTTAGCTCTAAAGGCTATCAAAACAAAGTGACGTACATGCTTCATGAACTATGTAGGCCTTGGTTTTGAGTGGTCGTATAAACTGGGTTCATTTCAAGAAATATGTTGTTTAACCTAAAGATTATATTCAGATTATTAACAACAAAGATTTCAAAAATGAGAAATTTTAAAAGCAGGCTTAACTATTCAATACTGATAGTTATATCATTTTTTATGAAAATTGAATCACAGCAAATGTACAAAATCTAACGGGTGTCTTTTACCTAAGAGTTTGAAGACAACTTATTCACAGCCGCAGGTCTTATCACATTTAGGTCAAGGTCATTCTAGCTTAGTTTGTCGAAACAGGAGAAGTTTCAACAGTTTCGACTGAAGATCTTCTCTTCTAACGATTCCCTTCTTGCTAAGTCTCAGTGGATTCTAGAACTCTAGCTATCTCTTTAGAAATTTCCTTTCTCTTGAATACTCTCATTTGCGCCCTAACTTTATCCATGTTTGTCGTGAACGCGCTAATTTGTTCGATAGTATTTAGAATGGTAGAATGGTATCTCGCCAGAAGGATTTTACGCTCGTGCTGATCTCGTCCAAGTCTACAGTGCTATATATTTTATCCTCTGTAAGTATAGTAGCTCTCACTATATATATATCGTGTGGGCAAATAAACAGTTTCCAAATTAAACCGAGGACTAGTCTCTTCCCCCCCCCCTCTCTCACCAGTTTCCACTTCGATTCAGAGAATTGTTGCAACGAGAGAAGGACAGAAGTGATATATATTCAGATAGAGAAAGAGAGAAAAAGGAGTAGGGTGTAGCATGAGAGGCTAAGGGATGAGAGGAAAGAGGCAGCCAAGCACTCTAACAGCTAAGGGTACTCCTGATTCTGGGCTCGGAGCCAGGTTGATAGTAGAAAAAGGAAAAATATGACGACTAACCATGAACGAGAGAGCCAGAGAAATTAAAAAACGGAGAAAATGGAACTGCGAATTAACCGGAAAGCCGCGAGGCATCGTCGCGCGCCACCACGAAATACTTTTGTGGCCGAGTATATAGCATTGCAAAAAGAACAGACTGAGGAATAGACGTAAGCTCACGGTCCAAGAACTGCGCTTCTAAAAAATGTAATAAAAATCGTGACAGGAATTTGCTTCGAGGAATTTGAAAAGGGTTTTTCAGTGGTTTCACATTTTCACAATGTGAATTATAAAAGCGATAGGGTAAATTTAGTCGGTAGAGAATTCAAACGGTACTTTGTTCAGCTAAAATGCTGTCACTTTTGTAAAATGAGAGTTATTTCAGTGATGAGCCTTTCGAGGTTGAGATATACCTGGAGAGATTAAACATTTTTGTACCAGAAGTTTCGAGCTTTCAAATGAACGAAATACTTTTTTTATAATTTTATTTTATACAGAAATATTGTTCTAACTAAAATAAAAAATGGGCATTACAAGTTTCTTTTTCATAAAGAATTATTTTCATTCAAATACAAACTTGTTTACTGAAAATGATTCGGAAATTGAGTTCTTAGATTTCAGCAAATTTCAGTAGCCACCCTGCTAATCTTGATAAAAGATATTCTTTAAATTTGACTAAAATTCAAGAAAATATCCTAAGAAAATATCCTAAAAATTATTTTAAATCCCATGAAATCTCGTTAAATTCCTTAACATTCCTGAAAATTCAATGAAATCTCGCCAAACCTCTTGAAATTCATTAAAATTCCATAAAACCCCATAACTTTCATAAAATCCCTCAATATTCTCTAAAATCCAAACAAATTTCGTAAAATTCCTTAAAATCCCTTATTAAAATTTCCAAAATTTTCCACGTGAATTTCTTTCACTGATGGAACACTGAATGCTGAATTTTCAGTTGAGTTTTTAATTATTTAAATACAAACTTGTTCACTGAAAATGGCCGGGAAATTGAATCCGTAAATTTCTTGCTAATCCCGATGAAACAAAAAAAAAACTTAATTAAAAAGCTAGGCTACTAAAACCTTTTCCCTGACAGGTGAAAAATATAGATGTCATCTGCGATCCGATCCGATTAACACGTTCCCTCTGATGTGTAAGTTTATTCCCATCGCACCACTCGCCCCCGGATCGTAATTGCTCGCGTTGTCACTTTCATTAATCCCAAAAGTCGAGGAGTCCTAGCCTATCCATCCATTAGTTCGCGAATCGATCGACAGACTATCTATCTCTCTCAATTTTGATCTCTCCCACGTCGCGAATGAAATTAGTCTGCATCGGTACTTGTTGGAATTGGCTCTCGCCTGTAAGTGACGGAAAGTTGATGCGCGTTCTAGGTATCGAGATAGATCGTCTTTCTACCTATATTTATACCCACACACATATATTATACATATACAGAGTTAGTTATACCAAAAGCTGACACAGCACATAATAAAGTATTCCATTAGTCTTGCAAACATTGCGCGCCGTTATATGTGTACACGTAGAGTGAACATACGTGCGCACAAGCGGGTATACAAGGATGGTATACGCACGGCATGCAAAATGTATAAATTCGCATAGACTTTTTGTGTATTCAACAAACCACCAGTGAATGTGTCGAGTCCCCGGTTCGTAACATGCGGGACTTTCTAAGTCCCTCGACAATTTATTTTTCAATTTCGCTGGCACCGACATAAGCCTATAATAACAGTACCATCTTTTCCCATAACGCGAACTGCTCGTTGAAACTGCTTGTCAGCTGAAGAAGTCCCCTCTCAGGATTCGAACCATGAAGGGGTAAACTCCCTTTACTAAAGTGGTAAATTCCCTCAAGGGAAGTCACGTGATCGTAGAAACTTTATCGTTTAGGATTTCCATATATGCTTTCGGTTATTCAAGGCTCTGATTTTACGATTCTGCTCGTTCATCAGAAGTTGTTTGAGATCTAAATGACGAAGAAGTAGTTAAAAGTGAGAGGAAGTTAGTTTAGAACGGAAGATAGTTTAGAACGGAAGTAATTACAGTTATTTCATATTACTGCGAAAGTAAATTAAATGTCTTTCATTATTTCTTCTCACTTTATACTGGATATATGTTAGGGTGGTACATAAATAATAGCACAAGAATAACATTCAAAAAATTGGGGAAAAAATGATGTAATATAAATTTCAGCTAAAACCAACAATACCTCGTTATCCCGTATCGGCACTAAAGCTTTCACAGCTTTTATTGTTTCGAATTTTTACCCTGGATTCAACGATAAAATTGGATTTTGAGAAAAATTTGCTAAAAGAATATCTACCATTCACGAATTATTTTGTTTTAAAAAAATGAAATATTCATTCGTTGAATGCCTAGAGCTGGAAAACAAAATTAATTAATTTTCTCTGTGTTCGAGACTCTATTTTAATTAAATATTTTGGGTGTATTGAATCCAGTTAAATTCCTCAACAATAACTATACATGGGTTTTGTTTCTCAATTTCGTTTTCCGAAGAAATACGACTAATTTTGAGAAGAAAATTAATTTTTAAAAATTTATATTATATCTAAACTATAAAATAAAATTTAAGTAAAAAACAAATAAAATTCCTTTATAGGAAATTCCAGTTGGCATACTTTGGAAAATTGGACGTTTTTCAAACATTTTAAAAACGTGCTGAAACGTCCTTTGTCACTTGTGCCGACTGGGGTTCTTGTGAATTTTATATACAAGTGAAGAAATATAATTCCCAAAAAAGAAATATAGTAGGTTTTAATGAAAAAGTGATTCAAGAAAGGTGGTTGAAGTTATGAATAAAAGGGAAGGGCATGGAAGTGGGACGATATACAGAGGATCCTAAAATTTCCATTCTTCATTCCTACCTTCTCGCTCTTCTAATAATCGTAAAGTCTCGTCTCACCAGCTTGAAAATCAAGAATATGGCCCCTCTTGGATGATTTCTTCACATTTCGAAGATTTCATGTTTCATTCCATCCCTTCGTTTTGTTTTCACTCGTAATGCGTTCTCTTCTGCACGAACCATCCCATTCCTTACGAGTTCCTTACGACCGAATAGCATGAACGAATTCGAAGGGATCCTGTTCGCCCTTTTCTAGAATTTGAGATATATTGAGAAGGCTGTGAAGGTATTATAGTAGTAGACACTTATTGTGGAAGGCGAGGATAGGAAAGATTTTCAACACGTCAAATTTAGCTTCGAAAAATCACAATGTCATCGTACTCGTTACCGAGATATGTAGGCATTGAGAGAGCGAAATTTTTTATATCACTGAAAAAACTGTTTGATTCAGACAAGAAAACTTTTTGTTGATATATAGAAACAACAAAAATTGTTTGTTTGTGCCAACCAAATCTTGGTTCTTTCAACAAACCTTTTGTTGAACCAACAAACGGTTTGTTGGTTGAACCAACAAAAATTCGGTTGGCACAACCAACAATTTTTGTTGCTTGTATAGCAACAAAAAGTTTTGTTGTCCGAACCAAACATTTTTCTCAGTGATTTTCATTTCGAAATTTGGTACATCAATCAATCTTAGAAATTTTTCAAAATAATGTGAATTACGCAAAATTGTTCGTTAATGACTTTTCTTACATATCAAAGCTTTTCACTTTTGAAAACTCTCCAATTTTCCGTAATTCTTTCAAATTCTATTGAATTTGGGAAATGCTCTGAAAAATAGATGAAAGTTGATCCAGCAATGATAGTAAATAATTGTAATTATAAAAAGTGATCAGTACGGCCCTGATTGTCTGCTGTTTAATCAAGATTTCTGATTGTGAGACAGCCTGAAGATAGGCTCGTGATATTTGCATCCAGAAACTGGTACACATCATGTGGCAAGACGAGATGAGATGACTACCTCTTCTCTCTCCACACGATTCATTTCCACGTTCCTCTCCCTTTGCGATAATAATGCCCGAGGTACGAGAAGGTGTACGTTAATATATCTGCCACATCATGCAAACTTCTCGCCTCGCGGTAAGGAAATAATAACGTGCAAGTGCATTTGCCGCCGCGAAGCGTCGCGCAAACTTCTTAGGTAATTATGTCGTCGATGACAAAGCCGACAATTAACCGATCTAACGCCTTTCTCGTCAGTTATCTTTGTGCGATTAATGCTTTGCTTAGAGATTAGACTTTACACTCGCTCCACAATCCTGTTAACTCCTTCTCTATGTCCTTTTTCTTCTATCCTCTTAGCCAAGAAGGTAATAACTTTTAACAATGTTTAGTCCACACGGACTATAAGATGAAAGTTTTCAAAAGTGTCCCCGAAGCGTTAAGATTTTCTAAGTAGAATCCTGCCAGTTAGCAACTTAACTGAAATTGCATAATTATAAGTTTTTATTCGTTTGAAATTAAGGACCTTAAATTTTATGTTGATAGCTATACACTGGCTGCGAATTGCCCTACTTTTTCACTTACTCGCAACGTTTTTGTAAACAGGGTCGAAAAGTTATATCGTTAAATAATTTTTTTACTTCTTGGAAATATTTATTCCTATTTTTTAATTTGAATTTCCATCTTTAAGTGATCAATCTATATTTTATCATTATTATGTGTATTTATTATATTATTATTTAAAGATGGCGTATTTTCAATTAGAATTAATTCAATATACACATTAAAAGTGGAATTAAAAAAAAAATGCTAGGATTATGTTCCTGAGAGTTATCTTTTTTTATCGGAATGGATTTGTAACCGGCTCTTCTTATTTAAAAGCAAATCCGGAGCTTTTTCACATGCTTTCATCTAAGCTTAAAGTAGAATCCTATTTTCAAAGAAAAATCTCGGATTCTAAATTGACTTTCACATTTTTTTCTTTTATAAGACCTTGATGGAATTTTATTATTCTATCAAAAAGTCCATCTGATTAAATTAGAACTTAATTTAAAAGAAATTAAATTGCAAAGAAACATTCAGCTTAAAAAATTTAACAATTAAGCAATTAAGTTTCGTTATTTTAGTTTACGTTCGCAATAATAAATATTTTTTATTAAGACTAGGCTATTTACCTCCGTCTGCACGAAACGGAGGTAAATGGCCTAGTTTTAGCAAGAAATATTTATTATTGCAAGCGTAAAGCTGGCGAAATGATATTTGCTCTTATGGTAATTACCATATCCTGAAAAACTGAGCTTAACTAGAGATGGCTTAACTCGTATGTGTAGAACAAATCCAAGTAGTTTTTTCAGAGCTTCTCATTTATCGGTCCTCGATAAAATTTGAGTAAAATTCTTGTATTTCAATTTACCTTGTATTTACTTCATTGATAGATAAAAACCTTAATAGATCTCTATACTGATTAAAAACTCTTCATTATTTTTATTGGGAAAATAACTGAAAATGGGGTATGTTTTCATTAATTTCTCAGTGTTATAACACTGTGGACTGAAAAAAGACATGTTCGTAAAACCAACTGAATTTTCTTAAAATTTGCCTGAAAATTACGAAATGATAACAGAATCGTTTTCAATTTTTCTTAAATTGCGAAACAGTTACATAATTTTCAGTTAAATGCAATTGTATGTATAAAACTTAAGCTACCAGAACCCGAGCGGGAATCGAAAACATTTTTCACAAGTTTCGGAATTTTCAGATACAATATATCGGAAAATTTAGTAGCTACATTATTTGTAACTGAAAATTCTGATATTTGTAACTGAATTTCCGAAAATTTATATTAAATTTACTGAAAAGTGACTGAATTTTCCTAAACTGAGTTTCGTTTTCTGATATATGTTTAAATATTTCATAATTCAATTAAAAAATTATTGTTGTCGATCTGCATACAGAAATTTGAAACAAAAACACATTAAGCAAAAGTCAGATAAGGATATATATATAGGGTATTATAGAAGCTTACCTCTTCTGAAACACAATACCAAGTCGTTTTCATCGAGCTTCCATTTACTGGTCCTCGTTGAAATTCCTCAGCTTCCAGTTTGCATATAGCTGGTGGTCAGATGTGTAAATGCTGCGGAGTAAGGGCTTCCCTTTAAAAGCCTCGCGACGTAAAGGGCAAAGGCAAAGGGTCGTGACTCGAGTTGTGAGATAACGAGCCTGGATCCATAGTAACATTGTAATCCGGTTAGTCTCGTGTTGTTAACGCCTCTTGCATTCACAAGTGTTAAGGAAGCATGGAATTGATCATCCCTCGCTGCCACACTGTCGTTGTCGTGGTCTGCGTACGTCATGCTAACTTTTTTCCCTCGGGGTGAATACGAGTATGAAAAAAGTAGCTGGAAAAAAGAATAGAGAAAAAATATATTCATGGTTGCGATGTTCAGTTTTTCCTTCTAAAGACGCCTTAAGGTGTCAGCAGCCCTTTCTATATATAATAGATCCACATACACATTTTCATGCATGTAACGTTATATCTTCCGTCTTTTGAGCACCTTTTAAGATAAATAATTTATTGAGGGTTGTAAAAGTGTATAGATAATAACATAAATTCATACTTTGTGTATTTACAATGTTTTGTCGTTCTTGCATGGCTATTCTGAATAATCTTTTTAGAGCAGTGTGTGTTTAACGTTCATTTATGTATACGTTTATAATGCTACATTAAAGCTACTGTAATCTTTATGTGCACTCTGTAAAATTGTTTCAGATTTGAAAGTACGAGGAAATGCGTTGATTTTAAAGCACAAAACCTTTTTAAAATTTTTATATGTCTACATTTTTAAAGAATAGTTTCAACGTTTAAAATTCGCAAAAATAAGAAAAGATTGACATTTTCTGTGGAAATTCCCTTAGAATGACTTGTAGACAAATATATGTGTGTTTCTTTACATTTGGTGTTGGCATGTAAACAGAACTCGCTCCAACGGTTCTTTATATAGTTAATTCTGTGCTCTACTCTACTCAAAGGAAACCAACGAATTGCGGATCTTATTTAGGTGTATGCTTAATCCTATTGAAACTTATGGACAACAGTTGTATGTATTTAAACTAGAGACGCTGCGGTTCTATTTGTTTTGCGCTTGAAACATTTTGTAATAAGGAAGAGATAATGACAACCATTACACTAACAATTAGAAGGCATAAACCATTTTCTTTCATATTAAACTCGCTTAATATAACAATTTTTTTATAACAATTCTGCTCGCAGTTCTGTTATAAAGGACAATGCAATTTTTAACAAAGAGGAAGACTCTCATAAATTATAAAATAATGAAGTTTACTTCTTCAGTTTATTTTTCAACATGTCTTGTCGTTAATACTAGAATTTCTGATTTTACTTTTTTTTGACTCTTTTAACTCTTTCAAGAATTAATTTTCGGGAATGTAGGCTAATAAATAAGCAGAGACTCGAAGATAAGGTATTGAAAACAAATATTTTACTCTCTTACATTTTTTACAATTGAAACTGTCCAAAGTTTTCCGTAGACATAGGAGAAACAAAATAAATCAAGAAAAGAATACAAGAATAGTATGAGAAACTTACGAGGAAAGGAGATTTCTACGTTTCTTCACGAAAGTGAGTCACTGTTTGCAATTGTAGGACTGTATGAGAAAATAGGAATCTGGAAAATAGAGAAAAGGAACTAGACAGAGCCAAAGGCTGTAAAACAGTTGAATAGGAAACAATATGCAATACTACCGACTTGCCAGGAACCCACTCCCGATTTCTGCAACCCGCGAGAACCCACGGCTCCCGGATCTCGGAGCCCCATTCAAAGTACAATGGCCGGCAATAAATTAACTTGAAAACGGAGCATTAGATTCTACCGGATACACCCTTTATATAACCGACTTCGCCTTTAATTGAGCTTTTCGATAGTGTGACGTTCCCGGCTTGAATTATTGTTTAATCTTCATTAGCTCTTACCTATATATTCTTGTCTAAATCAGAAATTTATTCAAATATTATCAAAAATAATTCTTTGCCTTTAATAATAGAAGAGAGATTTTTTGGGGTTCTTTAGCATCAAATACTTCTGCTAAGGGCAATCAAAATTTAGGTCCCTTTGGACTACTTTTGACGAATTTTTTAAGCTTTTGGGGTTGAAATTGAAGACAGTTTTCAATTTGTAAAGGGTGAAACTTTGTTATGGGATTTTTATAAATAATTAAATCTGGAAGTTATGATAATGTTATATATTTTCCTAATTTTTGAAAGTTTAAGGATTGAAAGAGAGTTTCTGGACTCCTAACCCTGATTAAAATATAGCTATGAATTCGAATGAGTTTACCTTTACAAAATACATTATGCTGATCCCCTTAACCAAATTGTCATCACAATCATGCAGGATGAAAACTTCTAATAAAGTGAAAATAACTTTGCAACGGTGATGAAACACGTGCAATGGACGACTTTGTCGGAATTGGCGAATTAAAACTTAAATCGCTGTCTCGGAAGTTTGAAATTAAATCTGATTGTTTCTCTCTTTCTTTGCCTTTGCGTCTTTCTCTCTTTGGTGAAAAGGATAGGTTCATCTCGGTAAAAACGTTACCCGGAAGGGACGATGCGGTGTTGTTCTTCTTCGACGACAACAACCGATTTCGTTCTGACGAAAAAACAACTTTAATCGGTTCCACCTTTGCACGGTCGACGCTTGTTACGGAAAAGCAGGAATTTATTCTCCATAAAAGGGCCGAAGGAAAAAGTAAGGATACCCTTAAAAAGTTTTTATCGAGAAGTCTTCAAGAACTTTTCCTACACATTTACAACGACCATGTAAAGCTTGTTGCTTTTCAAGCTTTTCAAATGTTAGGGAAAGCATTGATGTACTTTTAAATTCATATGTACACATATATAAAAGATACGAATAGATAGGAAAAACGAGTTTTCGTTAGTAATGTGTTTCTTATGTGTCAGATGCTTTTTGACTCGTTATTTCAGAACTTTTGCACTTTTATATCTGCATTTGTAGAACTCGATATCTATTTGAAAAAGAGGAGCAATTTTATTCTGACTACATATCGATCACTTTCCATCAAAGACTTCAAAGTCATATAACTTGAAGAATTTGAAATTCTTCAAACTAAGAGCCTTTTAGTTTCCGCAATTTTACGCTCTGAATAATAAATATTTTTTGCTAAAACTAGGCCATTTACCTCTATCTGTAAGAAACGGAGGTAAATGGCCTAATTTTAAGGAAAGTTTTTTAATTTGGACTCTTCGCTCATCTAACTTAAATGAAGAAATCCAGTTTTACTTTACATTTGGACATTTTTAAATTAAAATATATTGCCTATATTGTTTATTGTAGGTATTACTATGTAGGTATTACTATGTATGTACAAGCAGCAGATGAAAATTTATTTGTTTTATAGTCTCATCTTTGCTAGCAAACAGAGCTTTATTTGAACGATGTTCATGCTGGCCTAACCATGTGTATAACCTTAATGTTATTGCAAAATCTCATAAAGGATTCGCTTTGCCAGCAAATGCACAGAAATCGTTCCTAACGAAGTAACTGAACATAAGTGCTCGTTGCTCGTATATGTAAACTGGGAATAAATTCCACAAAAGCTTTCACGTTCGCGTAATGTACGCGTTGAAAAATGGGTTTATTAAAATTTTGATTATACGAGGTATACATGTAGCTAATGCTTTATTTTTCAAAAAACTTTGAAACCTTTTTGGTAAAAATATCCGAATATCGACTTACTGTCACTAACTCTTGATAAGATTTTCATTTCCTAGTTTTAAAAGCTTAAATCGCAAAAAATGTATTCAGCGTAATGAATAAAACTAATTAATTCAGTCCTGTCTCATTGGAAGCATTATTTACAAATTCAACCGCACTTACATAGCGATCTGTATAACAAAGATAACAAGGCCATTAATTAACATCTGAAGTGTGATATATAAAGAATAGTAAAATGAACTCGTAGCTGCGCAAAAGGTTCCAATTAATAATAACAGAGAGGTGATGTCACATACTTCCTCCACTGATCGTGAGTTCTCGAAACTAACGAGATCTCTAATTAACGCGTGAAATATTATGAAAAAAAAAGAAGATAAAATACTAAGTATACGGATGAGAAAAATTAATTTCCTGTAAAATGAAACTCTCGGAAATTACACATTTTCAGTATTTTATTTATTTTATTTCGAAACTTCATTTTTAATATTTAATTAAATCAGGAAACCGTTGCTCCTCTAGATTTTTAGCTGATTTAAAATATCTCTTCCAATCTTTTGTGTGGACTTATAACTTTTTAGCGCCAAAAGTCTTGGCTGCAAACTTTTGTATGCACGAGACAGCTGTTTATTATTCGCTTGGCAAAAGTGGGCTGAGTGGAGAAGCTCATTGGGCCGAAGATGTCTATCTTGTGAAAGCTATCGACTTTGCCTAGCTCTCCCAACAAAGGCGTGAATCTATTAGACTACTATGACAGTTGAAATTAAATGGCGAATTTGGCCCGAAATAAAAGTATTCATTTTTGAGATGAATTAAATTTCCGCGGTATGGACGTTATAGAGGCGGTATTGACGTTATAGACTTCTGTATGAGAAAAAACTCAACAGTAGACGCAGGAACCTTTCGAAAAAAGATTAAAAGCCTTAGCATCCTCATAATCTACCCTTCGTAAGGGAGATCAACCCCCGGACGCAGAAAAAAAATCTAATTTAAAATTAAAAAATATTATATCTGTATACATTATACAAACATATATAAATAAACTTAATGTCTGTATGTGTGTTTCAAATAAGTGTTAACGCCCTTTAATCTATATCGGAGCCAAATTTGTCTTTAAATCAACTCCTGAACTTATAAATATGGTAATTCGACTTCGTATTTTTTACAATTTCACGAGTTTTCTTGTTTTAATAAAATTGCTTATTAACGCGAAAACCAAGCTTGAATAATTTACGCAATTTCTTGCATCTAGATTTTGATGGAAGCAACGAATTTTCTAAAATAATGAGGCATATGTTGCACTGGGAGTTACAGGTTTAAAGAGGATACACCATTAAGAGCATAAAATACTTGACGTCAAAGCCTCCTCCTAATTTTAATTATTCTTCCATTAATTATCAGAGTGCGATCCGCCCCTCTTCAGCTCTCTTCGTGAATAAATAAATTCCGATGGGCGTTTCTCACGACCCTGGCAATTCCCTTCCACCTCATCGTCCACTAAAAGGCACTGTGATTTGCGATTCTCAACTCTGTACGTGCCTTTGTCAGATGAGGGCAATCTTTTACCCTGAAAAAGTTCAAGAAGAGAAAAATAAGAATTCGCGGAAGTAGACAAAATGCTCAAAATAAAATATTGGGAATTCTTGCAGAGTTGTTTATGTTTCTTAATAATTCTTCTGTTTAATATTCCTCTAATCTCACTGTAGAAACAAAAACTTAGAAAACTTAACTTAACTTAAATAATTTTTACATTCTCATCAGAGGAGGTATTAGATTTGTGTAAAATTTGACCCCCCCAGTTTTTGTCAAATGTCCACGTTTTGGGACCCCCTGAACCCGAAAAACAGGTTTTTATGCGCGCGCGTGTGTGTGTGTGTGTAGATTTTTAGTCTGTAAGCACGATAACTTTCGAAAGAATTGACAGATTGGATTGTCCTTTGGTATACTCTTTTAGTGTCCTAAAATAAAGGTCAAGTTCGTTGGCCAGCCATTTTGGATAAAAATTCAAAAAGTTGGAGCATTTTGAAAAATTTTGAAACCACTTTTTTTTTTAATCTAAAAATTCTAATGACGCACGTTCGTAGTACTCAAAAAGTCGAACAATTTTTCTTAAAGACTTTTTTGGATAAAAAAAAATTGAAAGACATAACATTTTGAAAATCCAAAAAAATGAAAGAAAACATAAATTAGAAGCCAAACAACGCACGATATGAAAAAAAGTCTAAAGATGAAAAATGTTTCTTTTTGAACGCCCTATAGGATCCACATAACAACTTTTTGAATTTCCTTAAAAAATCGAAAATTCAAATTTTGAGCCAAGAAACGCGAGATGCAGAGAAAATGATAAGAAACATAATTATTCGCCTTAAAAAGATCTACAAGTTCTCCTTTTGCCATTTTTTAATAGGATGAGTAGTTTTCGTTTTAATCGTGAAAAATATTGTTAAGCAGAGCCGAGCGCGGAGCGCGAAGCGCGAGTGCCCTGATGGGAATGTGCTCCTTAAGGTCGATAGAACCTTAAGTAAATTAGTTAAATTTTGCATTCAAAGCTGTAATTTAATTTAATTTAAATTAAATTTAATTAAATTTTTAAAAATATATAAAAATATAAATTACAAATATAAAAAAATAAATTAAAATTAAAAAATATAAATTATATATACAAAATATATAATTTAATTAAATTAAAAAAAAAACATATCGGTTCAAGCGTCCTGTAAAGCGTAAGCTTCACGAAGGGCACAAAAGCGCGCGAAGCGCGCAACACGGAGCGCGAAGCGCGACGATCGAATTATATTCGACCACCCGCGCGCCGTAGGCGCGCTCATTTTTGCGAGCGAAACAAACCGCGCGCGAAGCGCGCGAGCAGATTTTTTTTTATCAAGACAACGTTCATTTGCGATCAAACTTTAATGCATCTTTTTCATTATTTATCCACCGCAGCTGGGAACTCGATGGTTAAATCATGTCAGTAAAGTAAGGAGAAACTGTATGCTGTTTGTAGCTGTCAGGAAAGACAGCTTATACTCGACGAAAAGAAAATACGCGAAGACTAGCTCTTGAATGTTTAAAAAGATTTCACGTGTGTTGGTCTAGAGGGCAAATAAGCAAAGGAAAGGGGAGAATAGAATAGAAAGAACAAGATATATATTTTGAACCTGCTACAGTCGAGCCACCCCCAAGAAAACATTGGCCTTGTCAGTTTTCATCCTTACATTCATTACTAAAACGTATTTCCAATATAGCCTTTCTTCAATCTAACAGATTGAAAAAGTTCTACCTTCATCACGTTCTGTAAATAACCCTCAGATTTCAAAGATTTCGATTTCCAACGGTTTGACCTAAAAACCTAAATGCTTTGGAAAAAAGGCTTTTGGTTCGGACAACAATATAATTTTGTTTATTTTTCCAATAACATTTCTTTATCGACTAAGTCACATTTTTGTTCCTGAATCATTTTCCTGAATCGATTTCCACCGAAAATCGGGCGGGTTTTAGAAAACATTTCTGTAGAAATGTTTTCAAGTAAACAGAATCCGCCCGTGTAGGTAAACGTACGGATTTTTTGTGTAAGAAATGTTGAGAAGGAAGAAAGAACTCAAAATCAATAATTCGAACTTCGATTTTTTGGTACTTTTAAAATGTGTTTACAATTCAAAGCGACGAACTTCGAACGTAAGAACATAAAGTGAAAGAAACGGAAGTTGCCCAAACTCTCCTGTCAACTTTCTACGTCGTTGTCTACATTAGAGGGAACTGCTGAAAGTACTTTGTCTCGGAGTGTAAATTTACTCAATGGCGAATTGAATACTTGATTTCCAATTTCCCGTGTAATCGTTTCGCGCGATTCTAGAGAAATACCCTATTCTCTGTCTAGAATCGTCGCCTTCTTTCGGTTTGGATTATCTTCTCTTTATAAATTCCCTTTGATTTATTTTACGTCTTTCACTTTACGTTCACTTCTCTAAATAAACTGAAACTAAAGTCAGTTTGTAGTTTGATATTATACTGAATTAATCATTCACAGAGCTAATATCAACCTCGTATCTTAAAATAACTCCTGCTTTACTTTTTGAACTATATTTGACGATAGATAACCAAACTATAATCAAGCTCAATCAAATATATAAACCCCTGAAATGCCTCTTGAAATTTTTTCAAGCAAATAAAATTTAATAATAATACCAAGTAAAATTTTAAAAATTCTTTAAAATCCCATTAAATCCCTTAAAAATTGAAATAAAAAACTTGAAATCAGTGAAGATCCGTTTAGATTCCTTAAATTCAATTAAAATTTCTTGAAACACCTCAAAATTCCTTATAATATCACTTGTAATCTCCAAAATATCCCACGAAATCTCTTAATAATCCTTAAATTCTTTTGAATTGTTTTGAAACTTTAGTTAGCGAAATTTCAGGTAACATATGCTAATTAATAATTGGAAAAGGGTTTGGAAAATGAGATTGAAAGAGGGAGTGGAAAAAGAGAGTTTTGGAAATAGAATTTAGAAAAGGAGTTGCAATAAGGGATTTGGAAAAGTGATTTGAAAAAAGAGACTAGAAAAGGGGATTGCAAAAGGGAGAGATGACTTGTATATACAGAATAATTGAATTTAAATGCTTTGATTAGAAGAAATTGCTTAAGATGCATAAATTGTAAGAGAAATAGAAGAAGAAATGGTGGGATTGGAGATAGAACGAATCTGATGCTAAATCTTTAGACACTTGGACGGAAAGAAGCACAAATCCCTGTCCGTCCCTCTGAAGGTTCGAATTAGACCACGAGGGTGCATTACTCTCTCGTCGAGTGCCACTTTGACCTCCTGCCCCTTTCTCTCCTTTTCCACTCCGATTTCCTTGACTCTACTCTCTCAGAACAAGGCTAATCTCAAGAAGCTTAAACCGGTCCAACCCTCCCTTCCCTAGCAGAGGGAGACGCTCTCGATTAAATTCCTCTCCGAGGGTCCTTTCCCTCTCGGCAAAGACCCTTTGTACCTCCTCGAAATACGTTTATTTTCTGCTTTCGCGTGGCCACAGAAAAAAAGAGGGCAAAAGATCGCGAAGGAAAAGGATGAACACAGGAGACCAAGAGAAATAAAAGGAAAGGTGGCTGAAAAACCGTTTCTTAATCCGCCAATAAAAGTAGATACCCACTTGTGGTCTCGAAAGGTAGAGTCAGTTTATTGAGGCGATATTGGGAAGCTCAATACTTCTTTGAACTTTACCGAGGTCTTTATTGCCTTGACTTTATCGACTTGCAATAGAAGTCCTTCTTCGGCAAAGAATCGACTCTGCAAAATATAGGAAATTATGAGGGCTATGATTTTTATGGAGACTGGATGTTTCTCTTTTTTTCTGGACGATGATACTTCTGATAATAATTTCATACTTTTCAAGAAAGGTTCAGAAACTATTTTAGGAGCGATTTTTTCTTGGATGATTTTTAGTATATTTTAGTAGGTTGAAAGAGCTGTAAGGGTTCTACAATTTAATAATTCCCCTTTGTACTCAAGGGATTTTTTCTCTTCAATGATGGGGGGCCAACTTCATAGGAACTTGCGTTACAAATTTTCCAGCCTCAAGGGAAAATGTTATGCAAAGTTTTAAGTTACATTAACATATAGGCAAATTTTGAATATAAATTTTATTTTAATCACATCACATGCCATTAAACTAAATTTGCATATTTTATTATATAATTTAATATAGAATTGCTTTTACTTGTATTACCAACTCTAAATTAGCGTTAATTTATAATACTAATTTTGAATCAAATGTCATGAATACCAATATTTCTACCCTGCTTCTGTTTGAGTATTTAATATGCCTACTAACCAATGCATAAAGCGTTTCGGAACAGAAGCAGAACCGATAATCTTTCACAAGTCATTAAATCCCTATTATACTGTCGAACTTACAATCAGCTTAAACTTTTCTCTGCTCTTCCATCCCAGTTCTCAATTATTGACGTGATATAGCCAAACCAAAGACAGACCTTACTTTAGGGGATAATTGTTCATGCATATTTAATAACCCAGTGGGCAAGTTTGTCCCAAGACGTTTTTAGAACGTCCTAAAAACGTACTAAGTTAGTCCAAATAACTTTCTAAAAACATACAATTTTCCAAAGACGTTTTTAGGACCTATTTGAAGCATAGAACGTTTCTTGGACATTTTTTGGCATGATTTAGGACGTTTTCTTGAACTTTCTAGAAATAATAAAATAAAGGATATTAAAAAAAAAGAATATTTTTAAATTTTGCAAACGAGTTCAATTTGAAAAATTTCAAGATTGAGATAAATATTGAAAGTAATAAGAATATCTTCTTAAACCGCTTTAAAATCCCTCAGAATTACTCAAAATCTCTTAAAATTTCTAGCAAACCCTTAAAATTCTACAAAATCTTTTAAATCCTTTAAAATGCTTTAAAATACTTTAAATTTCCAGGAAATCTTTTAAAAATCATAATAATGTTTTAAAATTCCATGAAAAATATTAAAATCCCTTAAAATTTCTGATAATTCTTTAAAACGCACCGTTTTAGAGTTAAACGGTCAATTTATTGACAGAAATTATCAAACGTGACACTTAGGACCCCATAAGTTTGAAAGGCAATATCGAAAGGTGTTGAAAAATAATTTTTAAAAATTTTTAACGGTTGCGCGAAACTGTCAAAATTGACAAAAACTGCTTATAAACGAACGTTTCGTATTAGTCACCCTCTCTCGTTTGCTGCTGTTATATCATGGATTATAAATTATACTCTATTTATAATTTGTGACGTAACGACATTGCCCAGGGCCCACGCGGCCTCAGCCTTCGTGGACGTGAGAGTAGGATTTATTAATTAAATTATATTGTATATTCTTGTAATTCTCGATATGGCTTTCAAATAAAATTTTATGGAGAATTGTATGAATGTACAATACGATTTTGTATTAATCTTCGGTCCCCAACAATTTTTTGTGTCTAAGATGTGGAGATAAAAAATTAATTTTACAGCGAAAAAAAGACTTTTTATTTATGGGATGTGAACCAACACCTTTTGATATTTCCTTTCAACCCAACTGTCACGTTTTATAATTTCTGTCAAAAAATTGACCGTCTATATTATAAAACATTGTTTTTGACTTTTTTTGAAAAATATTGATCAATTAGAATTAAAAAAAAAAAATAATTTTCTTCAGATTAGACGTCTGATATTTCTATCAATTTCTAATCATTCGTACTAAATTTTAATGAAAAAACTTTCCTCGCGTGTTGCAAGTTACTTTATTCTCATTTCTGCACATGACGTTAAAACAGTCTCCCAAACGTATTCACTGCAAACTCCCATAAATATAATACATCTCTACATGTTGGCGCAAAAAATGCAAAAACTACCCACATTTCCCCTGGCTCGCGAAATTTTTCGACAGGAATCCGTTATTAATCCATATATTGCCGGCATTCGGTTCCGATTGTACTCTTTATACACCACCGCTGTCATTATCTGTTTCGCGCGAGGACCGAATTTAATAGAGATTTATACCAGCGTCCCGCTGGAGCTGGCCTTCGTCCAATCACAATTCACTTTTGCTTGCTTTTACCCATGGACTCTAGATAAAACCTCTAATATGTTGCATCAGGGCCGTACGGTTATAATACGGTTTCACAATGGCGCTTGCGCTCACCGTGACGTTCTTTGTGGCGCTTGCGCTGCATTTTTGTTTTATCTATAAGGGCAGCTACCCTCGTCGAGGGTGGTTAGTTCTCACCCGTCTCGGGTTCGGGAGATTGTCGAAAAGCTCGCGTCGCAAATCTACGTCACGTAAACTGTGCATCCATCAATTTTTTGCCAATTTTTCTATTAGAAACTACCCTTAGAAATTATCAACACATGTTTTTCGCCTCATCACTTAAGTTTTGATATAGTGTTTGGCAAAACGAGTTGAACATCCGTGAACCGCAGTGCAGATGTTCAGAAACCGGAAGCCGGATATTTGAAGAAAAAGGTTAGAAAGGTTTTTCGGAAGAAATCAAAAGCACTCTCACTGCCTGTGGAATATCCCTTAGTTATCCTATCCTAATTTCATTCAGAGGGCGAAGACCGATACATGGACCATAAAAGGGATGTCATGAACTAATAATAATATCGGTTGATGACAGATAAATAATGCAACAAATAAAATCTAAATTTCACAATAAATCTCAAATAATTCTAATATGATAGATAATTCTAGGATAGAAAATTTAAATAATCGAATCCAACGGTTTGATAATATTTTTCTGAAACAACATCCTCGGAGCTGTATTCATAACGAAGCGATAATGTAGGATACTGTATAACAGAATCCAAATTGATCCTGCACTAAATCCCAAAATATCATTTTTAATCCGAAGTTGGATCGAAAAGTTGCGAAAATTGATAACTAGATCTTTGCAACAAGATTAGCATTTAATGTAGTTATTCATTATTTTCAATAAATGATGCTAAGAGATGAAATGCAAATAAATACTTGTCATGCGGAAGAAATAATAAACCGACATGCTACACACTAATATAACGTGATACAAAGATAAAATAACAATATTTCGTTTCGTAAAAAATAAATGTACATTTGTTACTCCTGAACACGAATCTGCATTTGATGATTTTAAAAAGTGATCTTTTATAAATTCTTGGACGAAGTAGGGCGGAACCTCTCAATTATAAATAATCCGTCTTTGTTTTATCCGAAATTCGCTCGAATAGTTTTCATATATTAAAGAGAATCGGAAGTGGAACCAGGCAGAGCGTGAAATTTCACACTTGAAAAAATCTGAGCGCAGAACGTTCGATATCGTGCTGATAACTTCCATCGAAGCGAGCCTGAAGTTTCCAGTTAATTTCAGTCTGAATTTCTCGATGAATTTCGGGGAATGGAGGTTTGAAAATGGGACATCAGGTTCTAAGGTTTCAGTCATTCCCATTCATCCAATTTTAAATGTCCTTCTTGAAGAAGATATAGCAAGAATTTCGTTGACAATTAATATTGCTTGCATTTCCTTGTTTTGAAGAATGTATCACAATAAATCGATTCTAAAATGGGATCAAAATCAGAAGAAACGATAATATATCTTCCCCTTAATAATATATCTTGCTCTTCCAAGGTTATGGAGAAATTAATAATCGAAAGTTGAAAGGTCCGGTTTGCTGATAATACCTAAAAGATTAAATATCCCAGAAGCTATTATTATTATAGTTTGAAGTTCAGACCGTAAGGACCTTTGGTATAGTGGTTTTCAAGTTATCAGTACAGATTCTGGCACGTTAGATAATCTCTTCTCCACTTTGATCCGACCTACTGAGATTTTCCCACTAGACTAACTTGACCCACTTATTCATTCATGCGAAAGTATCCAGGTTGAACATAACACCAATTTTTTCTAAGACTATGTCTTACTGACAATTTTTGTATAGATTTAAGAATCTAGAATTCAACACCTATTTTCCAATTCAAATTTTTCTTGAATTATTATTCTTGCCCCTAACATAGGCAAATTGAAATCAAATTTTAAAATGAATATTTATTTAAGGTTTTAAATAAGTGCACTGTTTTAAAAACATATTTTATATCTATTTTCGTTTTAACCCTTCGCTTGAATTAAAATTATTGAAACTGAAGATTGGCAACTAATTAAAATTACGCTTTCCTATTTCAAGCCTTGAAAGGATTTTCTCAAGTCACTCCTACTAAAGAAAGTTTATCGTTGCTATTTGAAAGTTAAATTGTGACTTTTTACTTCCATGATGGAATTTTCTTTGAATTTTATTTGCGACTGGTATAATTCTAGGGTTTAATAATTGAAAGTCGGAACATCTTAGGACCAATGAAGGCCTCAGAATCATTTTATGCACCATAAATGTCTTTTCATAAATCGTTTATGAAATCCTTTCAAAAGGGAATGAAGACAGATGCGCTTTGACGATCGAATCTCGTTAAGCGCCTTGTTGCGTGGAATTTCGTAGCAGGGAATAATAACCGAGCTGAAGTAGATTCTGTAAGGGGTTGTGTTGGTGCATAGAGAGCATTGCTATTCGAGTTACCACATTGTAATAAAAGTTAGAGTCCAACTGAAACAGGAGGTTGAATTGCGAGTAAAACGTATCACACTGTCTGTGACATGTTCCGCAATTGCGGTATCTTGTACTACTTCTAATGGCCTAGAATTAGTTTTACTATGATTGAAATTTCATCGACTATCTTCACTTTATAATTTTTTTCGCGTACCGAAATTCCACCATTTCCTTGCACCAAATTATTTTTCAAGTCTATTTCTTATCACCTTTTCCGACCCCTTTTTCGAATCTTTTTTTCGAAATCCTTTTCCCCCATCTCCTTTTTCAACCCCCCTTTTTCTAACAAATTTTCTCATCAACTTTTCCGACACCCTTTTCTAAGCCAATATTCCTACCTGTTTTCAAAACCCACTTTCTCTTACTCCCTTTTTTGAACCCCCTTTTTCCTGCCCTTTATCAAAATGTATTTTTCCCCTATGTCTTCATTCCCCTTTTCCAACCCCCATTTTCTAATCCCTTTTTCGAAACCCCTATTTCAATACAACTGTCAAAATATATTTTCCTCCCATTTCCTAATCAACTCCCTGTTCTAATAACATTTTCCTACCCCCTTTTTCAAAGTTTTTTTCCCTCTGTCTCTTTTTTTCAACTCCCCTTTCCAAATATATACTTTTCTATAAACTTTTTCGACTCTCTTTTCCGAACCAATTTTCCTACTCCCTGTTTAAAATTCATCTTCCCGTAAAAATCGATGGATAAATGGATGAATAGTATTCTCATTTTCGCATTGCGGAGTGAAGAAAATATGCAGAACATCGAGAAATATGGAGAAATATCTTGGAAATTTTCACCCTAGAAGTACATATCTTGTGAATTAATTATGAAGAAAGCGCAGTCGATATCTTGCCGAGTGAGCAGGTTCTTCCATTAAAACCCTTTTTACGTGACTGGAATTCGAATGGGCGATTATGGATGATGGCTCCTTCATATTCTCATTTTCATTCCTTCCCAGACATTCCCAGGTGGTGACGAGTGTTAGTAGCGTATTATTTGAATGGGTGGTGGAAAACTGAAGGGTCTCGATCGGTTTCTTTTTTCACAGATTCTCCACACACATAAAGGGAGATTTTTATTCGAGGAACCAGGGTCTTTTTGCATTTGAACTTTGGAGCTCCGATGCCTCCGTCCTGAAGAGAGGGTTCATTTGCAAGAAAATTGCCCATCAAAAATCGATAGAAAGGGGCCAAGGATTGCGAAAGAGAAAAATGGGAATTCCCGATGTAGAGCAGGCCAAGAGGCGATTACAAGATATTCTGAGAAAGGCTCAAAAGTTGGAGATTCCTACGCAGGAAGTCATTTCGACAAGGACAGCAAGGAAACTCCTTGCTAGATCAAAGAACGCATTGGCTTGGACGATTTGGGTAGGAATCTTTGTCCTTCTACTTTCTGGAGTCGTCTATGCACGCTGGCCCACGCAGGAAGTTGAAACTGTCAGAACTGTCCTCAGGAGAACGGTAAGTTGAGTAATGTCACTAAAAACATTATTTAACCACTACGGTAGCTTAAGGAAATTAAGATTCCTTTGATTTGTGGCGACACCCCTCAAAATGCTTCCATTTGGTGAAAAAACGACAGAAATTAAAAAACACCCCTTTTTTGAACAAAAAATGGATTTTCGAACTTCCTGTAGTTTCTATTGCAAATTTCTTAGGGAGCGTTTTTCAAATTTTTTATAACTTCATTTTTTTTACCTTTTCTGACCACTTTCTATAGGATATTTAGCTAAAATTAATCTTTTTTTTTATTAAACCTGGGAGAAAATACGAATTTTTTTTGGTGGGGGTAGTTCAAAAAATTGTTCAAAAAATTACAGAATAATTCACAGTTGTTTTTGCAGCAAAAGGAAGCTTTTTCGGGGGTGTCTACAAAATTCAAAGGAATTTTAATTTTTTTGGGCCACTCTATTAACCACTAATCACTAATCTATGGTTTTCCTATATAGTAAAAAAACAATGGTATAACTTATCAGAAAATACGGAATTGGAATTTCTTACTCTCTATGGTGCTTAAATTTCTCGAAAATACTTCTAGAAGTTAGAAAACCCTCGAAATTATTATAATTTTTTATTATTTCGTGTCAAATTTGTAGCTAACTAATGTATAAGTAAGTATTCAAGTTGAATATTGTTTATACGGTTTTGAAACGAAATACTGCCATTATAAATATAATACGACCGTTTATAAGAGTTGAGAAATTTTTTTCTACGTCTTTTCTCTTTTAAACTCAATTCTTTGACCAGTTTAATTCTTGAAGTTCTTTCTTCATAAAAAAAACTGCCCTTATGAAAGTTTTAATCGTCTCTCAAAGCATTTCATACCATTTCTTGGCTTCTTGTGAAATTTTTAACATTTATTCTTACAACTTTAGATCCTGGTATTATTTCATGAAGTAGAAAATAAATTTTCACTTCATTTGAAGAGAGGACACGTCAAGTTGAAATAATACAAAGAAAATTGAATGGGAAAGGTGTTTTTTTCATTAAAAAAGAAGTACACTTTTTAAAATGATTTATTATTAATTATGCAAAAGATTATTCCATTATTATTTTTATATTATTATTTTAAAATTATTAAAACATTAAGTTTATTATTATTATTTATTATTATTATTATTATTACTATTATTATTATTATTATTATTATTATTATTATTATTATTTGCAGGCTACGAGTCGAAATTCTTTCCACTTCTGAAAGTAAAGAAGAAAAAAAACTGGCAGTGGATTGACTGTTGAAAAGAAAAAAAGACCTGGGCGTGATTTTCTGTGATTGGAGGCCAGAAAATATCATTAGAATAAAATTGTAGCTATTATCTTATTGTAACTCTTTTGGTTTATAAAAACAAGAATTTTACACCAAAAAAATAAAATTAGTGAAAATAAAACTTACGTTTTGTATAAAAATACCTTGACTATTGAATGATCCGATATATGAAATATGTAATATAAAAAATATTATTTTATGTTATTTATTGTCAAATATCTAAATTTAAAAAATGAAAATTCGACTTCTGAAAGGCTTCTGAGCTTTCTTGAAAATAGTTGAGGATTTAGGTGTAATTGTGAATTCAAATTTACCATTTTTTACTTCAAAGTTATTTTCCTCCTCTTCAAAAATGAAAATACATACATTTCATCTCGAACGAAGCGAAATTTCTTATTAATATGTTAAAACTTGGTTATATTTTAGTATATTTTATACGTGGGTGGAATATTTCCAGTTTTATTTTCTGATCAAGAATTTAAACTGATCGAATGAAAGGCGATCTTTCTTGATGATATATTTGGAGAAATTTCTTGACAAACAAAACGTCCTCAAAAGCCGATTGAAATATCTTCTATTTAATAAGTGCATTAAATAATTAAGTGATAATAGGGCTTGAAATGTTAATTATACTCTCTAGTCTCTATGCATATATACTGCTTTCAAACACCGAAACTACGGTTCATGAAATTGCAGACTAATATCGGCAATCTATACCATTCGAACAACGGCATATTTCTACTTGAAGAGTTGAGAACGGATAATTTTCTCGAATATTGCTGCATTCCTGCAATTACGGTGAAAATTTCAAAAGCTAAATGCTTCTAGCCTTCTGTGAAGAATACTTAACACACACACACACACACACATTACTGAAATTTTTAAAATTATCTTACGATTTTTTCAATTATTTATCAGGATGGCGATTCGGTGCACAATTTCAAATTCCCGATCATTTCCCGCTTTTAATTCCTAAAATCGATTATTAAAATCTCTTAGCATCCCTTGAAATTTTTTTTAATTTTTTAAGGTCTTTTTATCTCTTGAAATTCTTTTATAATTTTTAAAATCTTTATGTGTTCTCTTAAAATCCTGGATAATTCCAGGTAAATTTTTGTCAGTAAATAAATAAAATTTTGAGTTTTAAGAACTTTGAAAACTTTTTTTTTATATCTTTGTTCCAATAAATGTAAAAACAATCGTCAGACTGAACGTCTGAAACTTCAACCAATATAGTTTAGATATGTAATTATTATTAAAAAAAAAGTAAACTCCTGATTTTTTAACTGAATTCCCGGCTAAAAAAAAGTAACATTCTCGCAACTCACCACACAACAATACCATTCTTGGTCTCAACGAATAAGATCTGGATTTAAGCTTACCTGAAACATAAATAAATGACATTTTGTTAATTTTATAAATAAATTACGTCAATTTCATATGTGAATGAAATATGTAATATGTGATTCTTGAAAAAATTTTTTTTTGATTTGATAAATTAGAAAGAGAATAAAAAGTAGACAAAGTAAAAAAGTCGATTTTTCAATAAAATACAAAAAATTTCCTGGCCTAAATATATTATATATTTTTGAATGCATGCTAACAATTCGACCAAAAACCAATTCTACATGACTGTATCATTCAATGAATTCGGAGAGTAAAACAATGAACTCATTGTTTTGTAAATCGATATTCACAATTCACTCTGATAAATTGTTTTCAGAACATTATCTTCATCCAACTCATTGTCAGATTTATTTGAAAAATATTTGGTAAAATTGTTATTTATCAAGAGTATTAAAGTCAGACATTAATTAACGCGTTTGCCCTAGTAAATTTTGCCTTAATACATTTTGCCTCACAGTCCGACTTTAGTGTTCTTGAAAATATAAAAATATTTCGAGTCGTAAATTGTGTAATAAGTAAAGGAATAATGGATTTCAAATAAAATCTTTAACTAGAGTAATTTTGTCAAATCGAGCATCAAACTATAGTAACACGTAAGAGGCAGATCAAGCAAAGTGATTTGGCAGTGGTCGTAAAGCGAGTTTATTGGACCAATAAAATTTTTCTACGTGCTTACGATCTTGAAAAAAGGACAAGCGGAAAAAAGCCATCACAAGACGATTCCGTCTTTTCCATTTTCTTTTCTCTCGCTTTTTCCCTTGTATAAAAATCCCCTCAATTTAGGTTTGTTTTTAAATCTGTCCTGATGTAACTAACCATCAGGTAATTTAAATTTATGAGGCAAGTGAAGTAGCATATAGAAAAATCCGGGTACAGAAAAGCTAACGAGACACGTAAATGACAAAACTTTCTTTCTGACAAATCATTTTGCTTCGTCACGCAAAAATGTCGAGAATAAATTTCACAGAACACGCGAGGCTTAAGTTTTTCTTTTTCGATCGTATACCAACAAAGTGAACGTGTTTCTCATCTGAGATTAGATTGATTGAAGTGCCAGGTTGAAATTCTGGACTATTTTTTTTCTTTTCTTATTTCATCTTTTTTGTTTCTCTTTTCTTTTTGATCTACGCACTTAGCTACTGTACCTGGGATGCTGTGGGATGTAATATGTTCAAACATCCATCAGAGTATTCTTAGTAGAAGAATGGATAAGCATTACTGGAATATCCAGCTTTCATCATTTATCCTTTTATTTAGCCTTCCGAGAACATAATGCTTGAAAAATCTACCTTCTTTTTTTATTTTCGAACTGGGTTTCTTCTTTATAAAAAATCTCAAGTTATTATATATATTTTCGAGTATTATTATTTGTTTATATAGATGCTTATTGAAAAAAATTTGCAAATTATACTCCAAAATTAACAGATAACATGAATCAGTATTTGATCTCTAGTTTAATTATCTCGTTTTATACGATTGTGCAAATAACATTATTATTTCATGTCATTGTAAACACTTTATTTTATTATCAATTTTGATGTAGTTATTGAGTGTTTTGAATGTTTGTATAGTTACTACTAAGAGGCATTTAACTGAAAATCCAAATATTAATTTGCCGTACCATACGATATATTTCATATTTTAATTCTTACTGACATTTCAAAACTTGAAATTGTCATGCTTAATTCAAAAGTTAATACTATCATTTTATACCATTCAGAATTGAAGGAAAAATGTACCAGAAAAAGGAAATAGCACTTTATAAACTATTCAATTCCAGCTTAACCTCGTAACTCACCCTTAAATAAAAAATTAGCCCCGGAGCTTATAAAATATGGAAATAGTAAATCCTACTTTTGTAGCATTTACGCAATGTTCTCTTGCCCAGGATATTTTACATATATAACATAAAATGCCGAGAGAATTGTAAGGTTCTTTTTTTATTGGGACAGCTTTTATCTGATAAGTTACTTCATTTATTATTTTTGGTCGCATTTGTTTATAATCTAATATACATATACATCCGGATAAATAAATTATGTCTATTTTGTATACGGAGACTGCAAATGAAACGCATAATCAGCCTGGTGATAAATTAAAAAGTGGAACTTCCCCTACAAGTTTAGTTTATCAAAATAATTTGAATCTTCAATTCTGAAGAGAATTTGAAAGCATTTCGTTCATTTCCGCTTCTTGTAAGACTTTGAGAGTCTGGCAAGCCTATTACCAAAAGGGGATAGAATGCTTTGATCTGAGTCAGTTATGCTGGGTCGTCTTGCGGTTGCAACTCTTCCACATTTCTAGATATATGACTCTTACTAAACATTTCTCACCTAGTCTCCAGAAAATTGAAGTCGGAAATTAGCTGCTGTAGTTAAACGAGCATGCTAATTTACGCGGATAATTAATCTATTTTCAAAACAAGCTTCACTATATCGTTAAACATATTTGGCTGGAGGGATATACTGATGTTCTTTTTCACTGTTGGAAAACATTTGTTTAATTACTGAGTCAAAGATATATAGTATAAATTTTCAAATCTAAATTTACTTTTAAATTATTATTATTATTATTATTATTATTATTATTAGTTTAAATTGTATTGCACATTTTATTATTCACGCTATACGTTTAATTAGTATTTAATTAGCTACTACAATACAAATTTCCTTAACATTGTTGGCTTTTTATTCGCATTTATTTTGAATAAGAGTGATCATAGGTAAGTCGAAAGTAAGAGAAAAAGCTTTCAAAGAAAATGAAACAGGTGCACAAAGTCTCTCTTTATACGTTTTTTGATGATAAAATTGTCCTCTGTTCTGAAAGTGCATTTAGTTGCTGATAAAGAAAATTTGCTACTAAGAGTTTATACGGAGCGAAGTGTGAGTGCATCTCCAGTGAAAGAGAATGAAAATCTTCTCTGGATAGATAATGCAATTTCTCTTGAAGTTTCTTTTTTTTTTCAGAAACCCGTGTTTTTTCACAATCGTAGAAGATAACTTTTATTCCACAATTAAGGCAGTTACTGCATTGTTTACTTGCGTATAAAGTGCTTCAGAGTTATTTTATTATTCAAAGCTAAAACTGGCATATTTTGACTAAAAAGCTTTTAACAGTCCAGCGCGATCATCAAAACAAATTCCGATTCTTCATTGTCCGTCTAGGACACATGTTTGAAATAATCTCATGATGAATGTACGTCACTGTATATTTACAAGAATCCAGTGAAAAGTTGTGGAATTTCTATTGTGCTGATATTCTGTGACTATGGATTCTTTTTTTTTTTTTTTTTTTTAAAAAAAAAGCTCGTCTGAAATTCCTGGTAAAAAGGCCAAGAATAGAAGTAGAGAGGAGCTGCTAAAACTCGTATAACATACTGACTCGCCCTCTACATTTAAATTTCGTTTGCGAATCAGTGGTGTTTCGGCGAATTCTCATTTGCTCAATTACCACATGTTCCGCGCTCGAAAACGAGAGGGGACGAGAAATTCGAAGGGAGGAAAATGAACGAGAGAGAGGCAACAACGTTTGCAAGCTGTCAGTTCTTGTTCGAACGCACATTCTCGTCGCTAAAATCTTGTTTAACCACCGCTCTTGGTCGACCTAGACCAGTTACCAAAAGCGAAATTTTCATCAAGTGACACTTATCGTGAATCAAAATTAATTCAATTTACATTTACACATATGTTAAAGAATTAAAATGGACAGTTTAAATGGATTGTTGCTTTTAATTGTAGCTTTCAGGGTTTTATTGTTACGAATATAACGAAAATTAAACTGAGAAGTATTCTAATTATGTTTCGATGGAAAGAGGGATTTCAAGAACTGTTTAGAATTTACATGACATTCACGTATCGAAATCCCCTAAAATCTTTTGAAATCTTTGAGATAGGGGGAGGGAGGGTCTAAAAATTGTCAAAAAAAAGCGTTACATTTACGTTACTTCTAAAATAATATTTATGTTCTATATTTCCGAGTTCGAAGAAAGTTTTAGCACTTTGTAAAATGTTGTTACCCTGGCGTAACAACATTTGACAAAGTGCTAAAAAAAAGGATATAGAGGGTTAGACAAGTCTGTAATAGGTTCTGGTTGGAACTAAGCAGGGCTTAAATAGGGCTAACATTTCGACTCGAGCTTGAAATGAAAAAAAAAAATCTGCCCGCTTCGCGGGCACATTCTCATCGCGCGCTTCGCGTTCCGATATATATACACGTCGCGCTTCGCGCTCCGTGTTGCGCGCTTCGCGCGCTTGTGCCCTTAGTGAAGCTTGCGCTTTACAGGACGCTTAAAGATATATGTTTTTTTTTTAATTTAATTAAATTACATAATTTATATTTTTATATTTTAATTTATTTTTGTATATTTGTAATTTATATTTTTAAAAATTTAATTAAATTAAATTAAATTACAGCTTTGAATGCAAAATTTAACTAATTTACTTAAGGTTCTATCGACCTTAAGGAGCACATTCTCATCAGGGCACTCGCGCTTCGCGCTCGATATTTGATTTAAAGCTCGCGCTCCGCGCTCGGCTCTGTTTAACAATATTTTTCACGATTTAAACAAAAACTACTCATCCTATTGAAAAATGGCTAAAGGAGAACTTGTAGATCTTTTTAAGGCGAATAATTATATTTCTTATCATTTTCTCTGCATCTCGCGTTTTTTGGCTCAAAATTTGAATTTTCGATTTTTTAAGGAAATTCAAAAAGTTGTTATGCGGATCCTATAGGGCGTTCAAAAAGAAACATTTTTCATCTTTAGACTTTTTTTCATATCGTGCGTTGTTTGGCTTCTAATTTAAGTTTTCTTTCATTTTTTTGGATTTTCAAAATGTTATAAGTCTTTCAATTTTTTTTTATCCAAAAAAGTCATTAAGAAAAATTGTTCGACTTTTTGAGTACTACGAACGTGCGTCATTAGAATTTCTAGATTAAAAAAAAAAGTGGTTTCAAAATTTTTCAAAATGCTCCCACTTTTTGAATTTTTATCCAAAATGGCTGGCCAACGAACTTGACCTTCATTTTAGGACACTTAAAGAGTATACCAAAGGACAATCCAATCTGTCAATTCTTTCGAAAGTTATCGTGCTCACAAACTAAAATATACAGACACACAGACAGACAGACAGACAGACAGACAGACAGACAGACAGACAGACAGACAGACAGACAGACAGACACATTCGTAAAAACATGTTTTTCGGGTTCAGGGGGTCCCAAAACGTGGACATTTGACAAAAACTGGGGGGGTCAAATTTTACACAAATCTAATACCTTCTCTGATGAGAATGTAAAAATACAGAATGCAATTTGTAGTCATACTAACATAAAGAAAGCAAGACCTTCTGGAATTATGTATATTAATTCGGAAATAATGCCAAAAGAAAAATATCAATGAAGAAAATAGCACTCTGATTAATTAAATGAAAGATAACAACAACATTTTTATGTATATTATATTACATCACAATACGCATTTTGTTACTGTGATATTTCATAAAGAGAAATTCCATGAATTTAAATAAAGGGCAGCGTATACATTTTTATAACACTGCAGGGAGAAAATTTACATTACGAGACAGCATTTTAATTATGAAAGTTAGATGAATTAAAAACCAAGAATTTAGATCAAATCAAGAATAAGATACGATATATTTTTATACTTTTCTGACTTATATTATATTAAGATGAATATGTAGATTAAGTCTAAAGATTTGCTAGAAGTATAAAAGCACGTAAATTCCGAAAAATTTACATAATTTTAGAGGGTCTTAAATCTCTGAAGTTTCCTAAGAAATTGCGGAAGTGAGTGGGTGATTATGATTGCCTTATGATCCCTCATAAATATTCTGAATAGTGCTAGACAGTTCACGAGATCAGCTACTTTAATAAAATGAATCTTGTAAGGAGAAGTTTCTCTTTGCAGGAAAATTCCCTTATTTTCTGACAGATATTCGCTTTCTTTCTTTTTTCTTTTTTCGGGGTGCAGGTATATACACGAACCTTATGTTGCCACGCGTCACTTCCACTTTTTCTAGCTGTCATGTCAGTTTCACTTTGTTTCCCGGCGATTTTCGACGCTATGTGCAATCTGCAGTGTCCCACGTCAGAAGAAAATGATTTTTATTCAAATAACGTTTCGTTATCTCTATCTTTCATATAACTGTCGTGAATAGTATTACAAAAACTCCGAGGAAAATAATACAATAATTTTATTTAGAGTAATTTATATTTTTCTCAATTTTCAGTTTTAAAACCGTTTTTAGTTTTTAAACCGTGATATATACAACCATGTGAAAATTTTCGCATAGAGGAAAAGCTGTGGTTTGGTTTTGCAATCGCTTTTGGAAATCGGTTTTAGGTAGTCATCAAAAAGCGGAAACCATCACATCCTATATATCTAGAAAATGGTTTTCACCAAAATGTTTTCTATTTTGCAAGATTTGTTCTTTCTGGTTTTGCAGGGGTCTTCTGATAAATAAACGGATCAATTATAAACTGGTAAATTCAGTTGGATTCATATTAATTTAAAAGCTTTTGTTGGTATTTTATCGAGTAGATTTTCTAACTTTAAGAGCGCCATAGAAAATTAATTAATTCTTTTGAAAGAAGGATGAAAGATTCACTTGTAAAAGCGAATGTACTTAAACCCAGCGGCGACAGAGTGAAGTTCAAAGGAATAAACCGAGTCACATCTGCTACTTTTGTATGAAAAGAACGGCTAACTTTTAACTTTTTTGTGATGTTAGAAGCGCTGCCATAAACAGTGGTATTAGATTCTCTTGTCAGACAGACCTTTGTGGCTTTTATTTGACAAGGCGGCTCTCCTAAAGAGACTGTCGACTGTGAATTTTCGGTTCCATATAACTGTCTGGTAACTGAAGGCCAGACCAGATATGACACATCGCGAAAGTTTTTCCTCACGCTCCTTTTCCTTTGAAACTTACCCTTAGGTGCTTAGCGAAAAAAAGATAATTCGTGTTTTTATCTCGATTTGGTAATAAAACAATCCGCAACAAAAGCAAGCTTGAGGGGCATTAATTTCCACTCAATTCTTCTGACAAAGAGTGATGTCAGTTTATTTATTATTTTTCGTATTAAAATTTCCTACCCGATGGAAAAGAGGAGCTGTAGAATTTATCAAAAAGTGTTGAAATCTTCAATAAATATTCCCTTCTAGATATTTTATAAAAGTAAAAGAGTCGCGTGTTAGTGACATCAAAGTTATTGATTGTTTATATTTCCCTCGGGAAAAATCGAATTTACCTCCGAGGAAATGAAGATTATCAATTACAATTTTCATCTTTAACATGGATCACGTCAATAATAAGTTTCCATTAAGTTCGGATTTACTTTACTCATTTTGGTTTTTCCAAAAAATTCTGTAAAGATAAATTCTAAATGTTTAATACTGTTTCTATTTGAAAATCATTAAAGTATCATTGATAGTAACTAAATCTTTCTCCGTACTTTAGCTGACAGTTAACAATGTAGAAAATCAACATTACCCCTAAAGAGCTTTCCTAGATGAGGGTCTGGGTTTCCTAAGGATCCCAGATTCCCTTTCTCTATCCTTTTACATCTTTCGCTCTTCAGCTTAGTGCTTAGAGGGAAGCTTTCCGCCTCGTCTGGCCACGTACGGGTAGTTACTACTGCTTAGTTAATTCTCTCATTAGGAAGACGGTGCTTGTTTTAGCATTTAAATAAGATTCCTCTATGTACATTGTACATGTACATATGATATGTACTTGTACATGTACCTATATGATACACAAAGCACACGCCCCACCTTAACATACGCTGTGCGTTAACTTGTGCAAAGACTTGCGCGTATAATCCGCATATATCTGTGTGTATTTTACATGAAAATCTTCACGAATGTGCGCGAAAATCCTAAAGAGCGAGCGGTGGTCTATTTGCGCCCAAGAATCGCCTGATTCTCGAGTAAAACCTCTCTAAGGGAGACAAAAGAGAGAGGGATAAAAAGCAAACGGAATAGCTCGAATCAGAGAGGCTAAAGATTTTAATTAGGATAACTGCGAACCCTTGTCGTGATTATTAAATTAAGTTGGACAATGGATAATCTGAATAACTCGTGTTTAAATAAATGCCTATCTTTTCATCTAAATAATAGATAGAAATGGTTAAGTCATTATCTAGAAACTTTTCGATTTTTTGTAAGGAATTATTATGAATACAGAAATATAGGAAAAAACTTAAAATATGAAAATTAAAATATGAAAATAATAACCATTAACGATAGATTGAGCTTTTATGAATGATATTAATTGATATTTTGCATATCATGATGTTCTCGAGTCCTTTCGGTCGAAAACCTTGTAAATTCGAAATTGTGATACTGTGCACTGGGCCTGTCAGTTTGACTGCCATTAATTATGGCGTCGTGCGTCGGATGCCTCGTCTTTGTGCATGGCATGCATGCGTGGGTAGATTTGTGTGGTTCATGTATCAATCACTATCTGACTCAGGTTTCCCATCTGTGTAAGGTTTTCCTCGTGTTAGAATTGCATACACGGATTACGACCTGGGAATTTAAATGAAACAAGAGGAGCCATTTTCAGTGATTTTTTCGGTGCTTAAAACTCGCTGAGCCGGCATGGCGCTTCGATCAATCGCTTTTTTCCATTCCAACTCTACTATAGTGTGTTTACCATTGTTTCGAAGTTATACAGTTACGGCTGTACAATGCCATTTAGCGATATTCAGTCCGATTGGGATTCCTGCAGACACGCAGTAAAATCGAACGACCTCCATTTTTCAATTTGAAACCATTTGAGGATAGATCCAAATTTTGGACCATTCCGAGGGGCTGTTCACTGGAGGAATCAATGATTTTTTCAAAAATATGTGGGGAATCAGTAGAGAATCATTAGAATCAGTAGAATCTCAATTTTAAGTCAAAAGTTAGAATAAATAATAATATTGTATTTTATTTTTTGTTTCAGGTGAGTGGAGAGTAATGTATTTCATCAAATTATCTCGTAGGTAATTTACATTATTTTTAACTTGATAATCAACTGAATTAACTTTTAAAAGCAAATGCACTTTAACAATTAATTTGCTCTAATAGATTCAAAATAGTTCTGCTTTGAAAATACATTTTTTAACCCATCTTGCATGAAACTAGGTGTAACGGTTAATTTGTATTAAAAGTTTATCGGTGCTAAAATACGTACGGAAATTTCGAACTACGTGGGTTAGAGGAGTTTGATCAATTAAAAGTTTCGTTGCGACATGTAACTTTTGAACACTCAAACCATGTTTTCTCAGCCACGTGAATTTTCAGAACAATAGGACAGTTGTGCGCCACTCCACAGTACACTATCACTGTGGTTTAGAAATTCAATTCTTTGTCTTGGAATTTTGCTAAAATTTTAATCCAAGATTTATTCTCGCGTACAAACTTTTTGTTCGAGTTTAATGGAATTATATTTATGGAAACAATCGCTTTATCTGCTTTACGGCGTGCTAAAAGGCGTAGAAAGTTCTAATGGAATAGACTAAAATTTTAATTCATTTTTATAAAAAGACGAATCACCTCTCAAAGTTAATAATATTCTTTCCATTCTTGGTGTTTCATTCATGAAATTTCACTGATAAATAATAAATACACTGAAATTATTAATATGTTTTCTTGAAATACTCGGCTAACTTGCTGAATATAAAATTGTCAGCTGTGAATTCTGAAGCGCATAACAGATTTATCATAATATAAAAAACATTAATATACGATTAGATCTTTAAATATGCACTCTTACTCGAGAGAGATAATTTTGATATGAAACCTCTAGATAAATATTTACTTCTGTCAATAGTTGAGGGAAAATGTGAGAAACGGATAAACGCTCTCGGTTATTATGATACCATCAGCCATTTCAAGAACGATAACCATTACCATATTTTTCTAGATGATAAAATGCCCTCCGTTATTCAAAGAAGATCTTAACCTTGCTCTCTTTCGACTACAGTTCCGCTGGAATCAGAGCACGCGAAATCTACCCCACGTTTCCTCACTTTCTAGATCAAACCAAGTAAGGGCAAGGCAAGGCAAGGGAAGGGAAGAGTTCAAGTACTTTCAGGCAAAAACGAGGATTCCCGTAGTTTCCCAGGCTTGCTGCAATAGGGTAACTGCATGCCCCATATCGTCGTCTGAGTGTGAGCATAAATTCTCTTGCGGTTGCGGGAGGGCAATTTAATGAAGGAGAAACGATACTAAATTGCCAACGCTATCCACGCGTGTATACACACACTTCTTCATAGCTTGACAGGGTGGGGGATGAATCCTGGGGTAATTGAATGATAACATCTGTGCACGAATGTGATTTCTTCGTGGTTCTCAACCAGGGTCACCAGCCTCGAGCTCTGGTGACGTATATGCGTGCAGAGCTTGTGGCATGCTGCATGAAATGAAGTCTCCCGGTAATTAAATGATAACATCGACTGCGAACCGCAACTAGACTCTTTCGGGACTCTCGCACTGCACGTAATCCTCGAAAATTGAGTTGCATCGCTCTTTTCATTCCCGGCATGCGATCCTTATAATAATTAGCTCGAGTTTATCAAGGCATTTCATATCAAAGTAAATAAAACGAAAAACTCATATTTTAGAAAAAGTGAATTGTATACATCCAACCCAAGATTTTATTCGAGCTTATGATATACGTGATATACTATCACCAAATTTCACAAGGCTGGGGAGACCTGAAATCGACCGAGAAATTTAGAACTTGAATTTTAATAAAGAAAACAAAATTCTGAGAGTGATTGTAATGTTATTGACTTTGAGTCGATGAATTATCAACAGGCATTACAGATTCGGTAAAATAGAAGAGAGGATTAGTATACAGCGTGAAAATAATTCAGTGATAACAACCGCAGGCGACAGACACTTCACCGACTGTTGTGTTCGTGGTGGTTGCGGTGACATTTAGTATTTCAAATACTAATTACACAGAGCATCGCCCACAATCAACAGGCATGTCTCGTGAGGCCCGGTGAAGGTACATTGCGCAGCTTAATTATGGACCTAGATTATCTGAGCTTAGAAACGTCAGCTTCTCTTAGAGATGAATCTCCCTGATTTCTCTTTTAATCATTGTCTCACTATTAACAATAATAGTTAACAATTGTATATTCGTAAAATTTGTAATTGTTTTCATGGGACTGCAGTTTGCATCGTTTACGATAAACGAAAATGAAAAATTTTGATTTTTTCTAAAACTTACGAGATCACAGGGGTAAGTTCAAAATGAATTGGAGGGATGAAACTTTTTGGGATGTCTTTAGCAATGAAAAGTCTCATTATCAACAATTGCGCGGGAGGTGGGTTGTTTATAGGGTGTTGTATAGAACTACTTTCCACCAGAAAATCTTTTTTCGGAAACATGTAGATGATTCGAATATGAATGTAACGCGACTTCGTCACACATTTGTGGCATTTACACATATGTATACACTGTATAATAGAATTGATTACTTTCGACACATGTCTGTACAACTCATTTTCTGGATTTGTCACTATAACGACGTGTCACTTGATCAATGTATATTTTTCATTTCAATTTGCGCGCGTCAAAGAATTGCTTGCTATAGCAAGTATTGCCTGTCAATCACTTGCAGTGATTTGAGTTCAGTTGTGTTCTCTTATCGTTTCCCTGTTTTCCAATCTGACGCTTTTTCCAGTAATGGCGGCGATAAAGTCTCACTGATAGAGAACACCGCGCTGAGTATTTCTATTGGCTCTATTAAACGAATATAGCCACCGGGTGTCACAGTTATGAATTCACTGTCGAAGGGAGCGAATTGTGTGTGTGCAATCGGGTATTTGCCGTCAGTACCAGTGAACACTGGGATAGATAAGCATGTAGTCGTAGAGACGATACATGCCATATGGGAAATGACCAGACGTATATGTCGTGCTTACATGCTCCATTTTCGATCCCGATATCAAAATGAAATACGAAACTGAACATTGGACTTGATATCTCTGCTATAGTATACCTCATGTCATTATAACAATACTTCTATATACTCTCTGAATTTCAGTCACAAGTTCACTATAACTTAGTCAGAAACAGAAATCATTCATAGAATAATTGCAACTATTTTGACTTGATTTTCTTCGTCAGAATTTTTCTGACACTTTCTTGCAAAAATCTTTTGTTCGAAGATACTTGGGACTGAACTCGAAAGCGATCACGAGTTGACGCTGAAATAGTTACGTTCCTCTTAACCACCTCTTAAGGGTGCAGCAGAGCATCGTAGCCGTCATTAGCGAAAGCAGTTGGCTAAGAGCGACTCTGATAACAACGACTGATCCACTGAAGTCGCTGGAGCAATTGTGCCAACTTCCTGCAGTCGTCATTTAGCCGCAACGATTCAAACTTCCAGAGTGCGGAAGATGTCAAAACTCCCTGGCGCTTTACTAACTTATTGCTGCACCGCACCGTTGCAACATTTACAATGGAGCTCAAAGCGATAAAGTTTGTACTTCCTAGCAACTTCGACCCTTACTCCTTTTTCCCTTTCGATTGGCTCACCCCAGATCATTCCAAGCGTGACATTTACCCTCTATTTCAAACAAGCCGTTAATCTCCGTCTATGCTCATCCATAACACATAAGGGATGTTTTACTTGACGCTCATCTTATGCTCCCTTATCCACCCTTTCGAGAAGCCTAAAATTGATGTAGGAGCAAAAACGAGGGGGATCGAATTGGAGAGTTCGCGAAAAAGCTATGTTTTTCGAGGGTGAGAACGAGAAAAGTGTCCTCTAAGGGTGGTCCAGGCTAACAAGTCCTCAAGAACGAGGAGCTTCTTTTATCGCGCACGAATGCACTGTCTCTTTCATCAACCGTAGTAAAGCAACCGTTGCTCGACGCGCCCTTTGACATACAAATAGACTCTGATTCAAAAGACCCTCGGCAAGCTCAGATCTTATTGATTCTGGGCAATATTCGAAGTATACATAAGTAATGGTGCTTATCAGAAACGGAATTTAAATTAGGAATTAAATATGAAATTGTATTGCTCAGCATCAATACATTTACAGTCACAAGGTTATTAGTGAACTGATGGTTCATTATATATTTATATGATATTTGGTTTCGTTAATTAGTCACGCGAAATTTCCGATCGGCAGGATAAGAACCTTTCAGTTGTTTTCAGGAAAATATATTTTTATACATTTTAAAGAAAGTTTTGATATTGTGAAAAGGTATGAGTCAGGTTTCGTTATTTTTAGAATGGAGGAGTAATGAGTCAGTTTTTTTGAAAATGACGGAAAGATTGTGCTTGAACCCCTGGGAATAACAAAGTAATTCAAGTTAGAAGCATTCAAATATTTAAATTGCAAATTTTAAAAGCTTCTGCTCTACTCTTTCAAAGCTAATAGCACTAAAAAAAACAGCGCTTTTGTAGTAACCTCACGGTTTTTTAATTTTGATTATACTTAAGAGCTGAAAGCACTGCATTTCCGTCACTTCGAGTGTTAAAAGCGACTTGAGAATACAAAAGAAATCCCTTTCTTATTACGCAATCTAAGAATCGCTGTAATACCGATTCCCTACTGAATCTGAACCCCTTTCTCCGTTTCTTTGACTCCCTTCAATTTCTTCCCTGTTCTCTTGTTCAAGTTGAGCAGCGAATATACCTTTCTTCCTTAACAAACCCTTGAATAATTCTAATGAGAATGGAACAACTGAGCCGACTTGTGCAAGTCTGGCGTTGCGCCATAAGCCTTAATAAAATAGAGAAGATGTTAATTAAGATGATCGCAGGTGTCGCATCGCTTCGGTACACTATTCCTTTTGTAACTGGTGTAAATAATTCAAACTTGTTGACTACATTGATTAGAAATTGTGCAGTAAGGCGTATCGAGAAAAATTAAACATTTTACCCGAATTATTCATGCTAAAGTGACAGATAATCGTAACATATATACAAAATAAGATATCTTCAACTATTCCAAGCTCAAAAATAGTTATTTCTGATCCGGACGAGCGGTAAAAAATGCAAATTATATTTAAATTTTCCATCGGATCTATACTAAGCAGGTATATATCTGGATAGGTACAATATGCATATTTACGGCTTATCCAGGCCTGAAATATCCGAGTCAGTCTTCTCCTGTCTTTCTTTATTAAATTCCAATAGAAGAAAGTTTCAGCATATAAAAATTTTTCATTTACCAGAAATAAGTTACCAAGAGCTGAATGCAGCAAGTAGTTTAAGTAGTTATACTATTGTTATAGTCAGACGGCTGAGACGAGAAACATTTATTTAAGCGCTGGTCTAACCATAGCGTGATTCACGTCACTTGGCGTTCAATTTGAATCTAAATGCGCTCCCATTTATGCCTCGATCTTCTCCGATTCGCAGAGGGATGGAATTACATATGAATCGGCTTGTGGCATGCTCAAAGTCACGATAGGTGGCTTTGTGGATGATCATTCCTACAAAAGAAGCTGTTATACCATAGAACTGGAATCGTGGTGTTTCAAGTGCAATTCGGATAGGTGAGAGTGGACGTGCAATCTGATTGGCTAGCTGCTTCGACAATTGCGTGACCACAACCACTTCGTACCGACTCTAATGCTCCCCATTAGTGCTGACTACGGTTCTTCCAATCCCCGAGGTTGAAATTACGAGCGCATCGGGTTCAAATGGACACCGACAATCCCTCTCGAGTTCGTTTCACGGATGATCAAACCGACGAACGAGCAATTATGTCGTTTCGTTCATTACGTCATTGCTCTATCCATCTCTCTCTTTACCTCTCTCTCTCTCTTTCTCTCTGTCGATCGCTCACTCTATTCTATGTTGTATAGCTCAATCCATAACAATCCAAGCATCACTTTGAATTTATTTGTAAGAGGCTTTCAATATTTTAAAGAGCCACCTGAACAAGAGGGAAATTATCCAAATCTAACACCTCGAACAACGTTATCGCTTTTGAAAATCAGGTACTTAGTAATGCAGTCTGCCAAATATTCCAAATAGTTTTCAAGTTGAAATTCAATAGAACTTTTTGGCTGCAAAGTTTAAGCTTCACGCTCGAACTCTCCACAACATTAGAATCTGAAATTGAGTTACTTTACTTTGCAAATATTTATTGTAAGTACTTGAAATCTCTTGAAACCTTTTAAAATTTTTTGAATTTTGTTAGCTTCTTTTGTGAAATTCCATTTTTGCCTAACATTATATACTTTTTATAATATATAGTATATAGTATAATATATAGTTTTATACTAAGAGCCATTGAGATTTTGAGAATATATAAGAGGAGAGTTATTATAGAGCTCTAAAACGGATTTGATAAAGTAGGCCAAGTTGTACATACATGTAGTGTTTTCTTTCAAACTCGATGCACAAAAAAGCATACAAGAAAGCGGTTTCACATGGGAGCGTGCGAAATAAACTTTTCCAACGGAATCCCCTAAACTCAAGATCTTGAGCTTGAAATAAGGGCAAGGAATTCTCGGGGTGGAAAAGGGTGATAGTGGCGCAGACTTTACACTTTTTCTAGACGTGCTCTGAATATGAAATCTCTTTGGAAAAGTGCACAAAAGTAGGCAGGAAAGGTTAATAGGCGATGCTAGATTTAGGTTGGAAACTTTTCATCCTCCAGGGCTTTAAATATAAAAAAGTTTAAGTTATTCACACAATCTCAGCTAACGATGGCTTGATTTTGATGTCACATCATTAATTGGTTCCACTAATTTATTTCCACTTCAGCTCTAAGTAAGAGGAGCTTTTTAGATTAATTATCGCTTAAATATAGATATCTAGATATCATATGGATACTAATTCGACACGAAATACGACAGATATATCTTCAAAACTTGGAAGGAAATAATTGGTTTACTATTTCCTTGCAATACACATCTAGACTCCTTAGTGGAATTAACTTCTGAAATAGACTCGAGCATCGTAAAAGGGTCTATCAAATATGGTAATTCAACCAAGAACCTGGACAATGATGTGGCTTCCAAAGTTATGATTCGAGCAAGTTTACACAAGGAACACCACCGCCTCCTCGCGTAATACTTTCCTCTAGAAGTAAAGCGCAATGCGTCGCAGTTGCACATGCATAACTTGCTTCTTCTTATACAGAGTAACACACGCACACTAATGTAAAACTTCACCTACGTGTATAAGTATACTCGCTCTACTGTGCATACACATTCCTGCACATAAATCGCGAGAATATCTCTGGAAGCTTCCTGTTCCCAAATGCTCCTCTCTTTACGCCTGGCGAAGGGTGTATGGCAGCAGTTTAGTGAAAGTATGATGCAAACCCTGCTAAGCTCGAGGTACTTTTCACCTAACATACTCGTATGTACATAACGAGTAACGAGTCTTACAACATGTGCGTATACATCATGGCGTATCAAGGTAGGAAGCTGTCGCTTAAGAGCCTGAAGGTACACCTCAAGATTCTAGATTAGGCAGACTCTCCAGTGCTGAGCTTTACTGCGATATGCACTTCCTTACTCAGCACTTCCCCTTGAACGCGTTTACAAGGTACGATACAACGCGTACAATGGTACGATACACGATATACGATATACGATATACGTCGCATCGACGACTTATAATCCTTTATCGGAACGCTTTTCTTATTGTTTTTCGATGTCTCGTGGAGATAATACTTCTGAAATTTATTGTAACGAAGGTCTTTTAGATCACTATATGTCTGGCGTTGCATTTTATTGGAAAGGAAAGTCGACTCACTAATATTTGAACCATTTATAGACAAAAAATGATATTTAATTTCATGTCTAATGAAAGGAAAACATTGGAAGGGGTTTCCAGCAAAACTAACTTGAAAAAGTGGAAAGAACTCAATGTTTACATTGAATTAATTATAGTTTTGCAAACACTTCACAAATTGAATGAAGCTTGGTACGCAAAATGAAATCTTGTTGCGCGCATTTCCCGAATAAGAACTTAAAATAATAATATCAGTTCTCATCGTTTCAGAATTTAACAAAGATTCTCATAACACTTTCAGCCAGTGAATTAAGCTAGCTTAAATAGCATTTTGGTAGATGCTTACATTTCTGCATGTATATAGTTATTTCCTACGTTTCAGACTTCTACCTCTTTTCATAAAAGCAAAACGAGTTATAATTCTTTAACAACCTAAATCTGCAGGAAGGAAATCCATTTCACAGACTTTTCCTGTTTACAAAAGAAAACTTTCATCAGTAAATGTTCTTTTTTCTCTGTTCCTCAGAAGTATCTTGAATGAAGAAATGCTCAAGGGAAGGAGAATTCAGCATTTTAATCTGCTTAAGAAACTTTCCAATTTCTAAGTACAATTGAAGTTAGCGGATTTTCTTCTTTGTATTGATTTTATTTGTACTAGAAAATCACTGGGGCAAATAAATTTTATAGATTGGTGGATTATTTATAAATAAGATTACTTATAAATTCAATAAGATTTCAATTATACAGAATGAATTTTGAAATGGGTTCGTAATTTTAATAAGTTCCATTGAAGATGGATAATGTTAAAGGGATGAAATTCGAATCCTCATTCCGAATACTTGAGAAAGTAAACTTCCACACTTACGATTTCGACTGGTCTTCTCGAATCGAGTGTTGAGGTTGAGATATGAGAAGAGGTTATCACGAGCGAAAGAACTTGTACAGGAGATTGAGAGCCCTCGAGTACTATTTGAAGTTAAGTCTCTACGCCTCGCTTTCGAGAGTATGTACTCTCGAAAGCGAGGCATACCACTCTATATCATATTCGGTCTCCAGATACAGATGGTCAACGGTACCGTTGAAACTTTCTGAGTTTCAGAAATTCGTAGTTATACACAATAGAGAAACGTATTCAATAAACTGCCTAACCAACTTTCACAACAAACAAAAGACCTCAAGGCTAAAGCAAACTCAAAGAATTAAACCAAACAATCCACAGTCTAAAATACAGAGAAATTTACAAGTTTATACTTGTTAAACTTGGGATTTCTGATGCTGCATAGTGGAAATCTGGGAAAATTTAGAATAAATATTTGTTTTATTGTAAATTTTCATTCAACTCTAAAACAGTAATTATCGAAGACGACAAAAATTCATCAACGCTCGACTACATTAACTCCCGACTATCACTGCGTACTGAGTACAAAATAAAGAGTTCAGTAATTAACTTTTTCCATTACTACGTGAAAGCGACCGTTTAATTACATTTCGTTTCATAATTGTCACCCTTTGCCATCTAAGTTCACCTGAAAGCTATTTCAGAGAACACAAGAAAAAAGAAACATTCCAGCGAAACCCGTGTGGAAAAATTTTCTGGCAGTCTGATGTCAGATCTGGTCCAGATCTGGCATCGTCTAGACTGTCTAGTCTTGACTGTCTAGTTTGGACCACATCTGGAACTGGTCCGCAATCCATACCATAAAAACTTCTAAGCTTCAATCAGCAACATTTTTTTCACCATTTCGAAAAACTGTCACGTTGTCTAAAATTATACAAAAGAAGAAATTAACACTATTAAAAATCATTTTTTTTTCTTATAGGCTTGACAGTCTAGTCTGGCCCAGATCTGGGACTGGACAGCAATCCATATACCATAAAAATTTCTAAGTGCCAATCAGCCAAATTTTTTTCACCATTTTCGAAAAATTTATAGGGTATCTAAACTTATACAAAATGCAAAACTAACATTATCAAAATAAATTTCTGGTTTTTATTTACATCAATTTTAATGCAACTCAGTAATAGAAGAAATACTTTAAAAGTTTTCATTAACATTAATTTTATTGACATGATGCCTTTATTGATGATGCCTTTAGTTTTTTTTGTTGCAAAAAATTTTTGTTTTGCCAATAAAATATCATATTATATCAATCAATTCTAC
>CAJFCO010000121.1:542309-552980 GCA_904066015.1 Synergus gifuensis
AGGGCCATATTGTCATTACCGTACACATAAATTTGGTATCTGATTATATGCCCTGTAATCAGATGGAATTTTTTTTCAATAATCAATTCGGAGGATTTAAAATTCCAAAATTTCAGATTTTATTTAAAGATGAACAATTTTCAATTTATATTTCAATATATATATATATTTTTAAGAATATCAGAGTAAAACTGAGTTTGATGTTCTGTAAATTCTGTACTCAATTAGTTCGAACTGATTAGTTGTTTCCGGTGTATATGTTGGTAACGAGATTGTCGGATAGAAAGATGGCATGGTGGAAAGACAGAAGAAATGAGAATAGATCCAAAAGGAAAGAATAGAAACGGAAGTGGACACATTCGCGATAGTCAGGGTACATTTTCCTATCTTTGCTACAAAGTATTATAAGTTGCAAGCTCGAAAGCTTCAAGTACAGTTACTCCCTTTCTCCGCACTCGCGTCGCAACTCCACGTGTATCTGGGTCAATCCTTTATCGCAGAGGACGAGCTCCACCCCTGCGCCATCCTAACTCTATCCGGCGAGGCGTTCGAATCTTGGCCTCCTGTCCAGGAACGTATCAATCTAGGACTAGACCTGAGTGTTGACAGATTAATTTTTCCAGTTCTCCTTAGATCCACTAAAATTTCCCCCTATAGGGGGAAATAGTTTTTATAAAAACTAAATCATTTGAATTTTCAAATACTCCTAAATGTAAACTGACTTTAATATAGTGAGTTTGTTTCTATCTTGAGACATCGAAATACGCATCACGACTGATTTTTTATCTACCAGAAATGTTAAACGTTGAAATGAAAGAGGTATCTTTTCTAAATTTTATTTTATCCAGAAATATTGTTCCAACTGAAAATAACAACTTTTAAAAGTGAAGAATTATATGTGTGAACGTATTTCTTGAAAATGTTTTTACTAGTCCAACAAGTCCTTGACTCTTTTCTTTCCTGATACTGATACAAGTTTTCTAAAAGGGACCCGAGTTTCTTTACCTACCATCTTTCCTTCGTGCTTTATTGTCTTCTTCTTATTCTTGTGCTTCGCGAACCTTTCTACATCGAGTCAATAAAAGGGCTTCCCAACTTTTGTTTGCTCTCTTCTCTCAAACTAATTCAAGCGCTAAAGTAAAGCAAAATGATTTACAGAAACAATTATAAGTACAAGCTCTATCTGCCTGATCTTTAATGAGATGCGAATTCATTTATCCTGTTCTTTTACCTTCTCCTTATATATCTCCCTTTGTTTGCCCTTTGCCTTTTAGCATTCACAATTTATTATTTAGACGAGAAGAGATTTTTGTATATCTAACGAATCGCAGATGTGGCTTTTTTCATCACCTTTACTTTCCACCTCAGCTTCTCATTTCATTACGATTCGTTTTACATCGTGAGCTAGCCGTGCATTATTAATTAATGCGGAAATAAATTAAAAGACCTCGTTTTTATTATGGCTTTTTTGTCGCGCGACCATTAAAGAGAATTATAAGGACGCTTCGGGACTCGGGAGTGTCGTGATTGCCTTAGTTTTCATTGAAAGGTGTTTTAATTCCTTCATACTTTGTAAGATTTATAACAAAATTATTTTATCAGTTTTTTCTTACACCAGAGGTTTGCGAAATCCGATCATATTATGATGTTGCATATCTATTGGTTGAAATTCTATATAGAAACACGATATTATTTTATTTATTTTGCATCGTGTTATTTGATCAGTCGGGAAGGTTTTTATTAAATTTTATATAATATATTCGTAAAGTTCAAACGGTAAAAACAATATTAAATTCAATATTCGATACACTAATAAAAAATTTAACATGGTTCAATATTCTCCAAACCATTTGATATGAATTTTCTCATTAAATGCTCTTACAAGGAAACTTCTATATCGAAATTGAAATATTTACCTTTGATGATGTTTGGAGGTCACGATATTTTGAAAATATATGCATAAAACTTTATACAAACGGTAGAAGATCGATTTTTTACGAGGCACTTCAGTTAGAGCCAGTTTCCATTTATTCTGTTCGTCGATGGAAAAACAACGTCAAGAATTTGTAATTAAAATTATCCATGTAATTCAAATTATCGCGCTTATATGTAGGAAAGACTTAAAATATTCAGCACTGGAAAAATCCAATAAGAGAATTTTTTTCCAATGCTTCAATTTGTACTGCTAACTAACTCAAGCTAAACTGAGTAAGTGCTATTAATTTCGAGTTAGATGATTTCAACATGTAACATTAAATAGATAGAAATTCAAATGGCGGGTTTTATTTTCTGTTATAAACTCTTAAAACAAAACCAATATTTTCTGGATAGAAGGAAATGTAAAATTGAGATAATGGGGTTCTTAGTAACCGAAGTTTTCTGATCGGCAGTGGCAGATTTACAACAATGCGTTATCGCTCTTTCTTTTGGAAGATAACTCGTATACAGGGAAAACGGAAAAGAAAGTTAGCAAGGATTTCACAAAGGATGTTCGGCGTGCTTCGCATCTAGCTAGTTCGGGATCAAAACTTTAACTTTTCCAACCAAGATTTTCCCTGTGGCTTTTCTAGCTCCAAGCGTGAAACGTCTTTTGGAGCGACGAATGGAGTACGTCCATCTTTCTATTGCTTGTGTGCTCTATTTTTTGTGCCTGTGTATGTATTTGTATACTATACACGACTTTGCTTTCTTTTAAAACTCCTTCGATAATCCATTATTCTTTCTTCAGCCATCTTTAGCTTACCTAGTCTTTTAATGGAAAACTTGAATCCTTTTGCAACTTTTCGAAAATAAGAACAAAATTCCACCTTCTCTAACAAAGCAAATTCCCCTTTTCTGATGAAATATAATCTCTCCTTGTGTATTCTCATTATATCTATTGTCCAAGTTTCAAATATTAATCATGCTGAAGGTTTTTAAGAAAAAAATTCGGAATTTCTTTCTCATTTAGAACTTGAATCCTCTAGATATTAAAATTATTTAAATTAAAAATTTTTCGTAATGCTAATATATAATGAGTGTTTCTCACATATAAGTTAAGTATTCAAATTGAAATAATTCGAATTTTTAAAGTGAGAATTGTAATTAACTGATTGTAATTGAAAATGAAAGAGGAGATCAAAACAAATTCTGTTATCCTATTACGAATTACAAACAACAAGAAGTTAGGATTAAAAGGAAGCAAAATTATAATTAAATCAAATTAAATTAAATTAAAACAGAGAGGAATTAACACGTATAGTGATCCATATTGTAATTCTAATAATATTACGCTAAACTCCATGAGAGTTGAAATAAACTCATGACGGGCTTTATGAATCCTCAAATGAGATAAAGTTTAGTACAATATTATGCATTACATATTATCTAAAGTATGTTTATTAAAAATTCACAATGTACGCGAAGTTCGTTTCTCTATTTGAAATTCAATTTTAATTCCAATAATTTTATAAAAAGTAGTGTTGATCGAAAATTTAAGTAATTGTTTTGTTATTAAGTTGAACGTACGCTTCGAGTTTAGCCACTCCAAATTGGAAGTGTTTCTTTTTGAAGTTCTCAAATTAGAAAAGGGTTTGCAACTTAAAGGTCTTCTTGATTAAGACTTTCAATGCAATTTCTTAATTTTAAAATTCTTAACTTTAAGACTTTAAAAACTTTAAGAGTTTGCAGCTTCATTTAATATTTTTCAAATTATTACTCTTAAGTCAATTGGAACTTAAAAAGTTACTAAAATATAATAAATGTAATCTATTAAAAAAATGTAGCTGAAAGTTTACTAGTTATATTTTTTTCTCGTTTTTAGTTAAGTGGTTATTGATTGATTTAACCCGAATTCTAGTATTTCAACTAGAAATTCTGATTAAAATAACCAAAATTTAATTTAATTTAATTTAATTTAATTTAACCAATATTTAACCATAAAGTTGATGACTTTTTTTTAACAAAATACTTTCTCTAATGATAATGTAAAAAATTTATAAATCGTGCTCTGATTCAGTTCATCAGTTCGTGTCTAAATCTACGTCACATAATAGCCGGCCTTTCTCCAAAATCAGACATCGTGTTTCCGTGGTGTAGTGGTTATCACATCCGCCTAACACGCGGAAGGTCCCCGGTTCGATCCCGGGCGGAAACATTTTTTTTTTATAATACCTAACAATTTGTTAAGATAAATAATTTTATGATAATAATAATAATTTATAATAATATTAATATTTTAAATACGTAATACCAAAATAATATGTACTTATTCTTTATCACCCAAGAAGAAAATTTTTTGGTACTTCGTTAATTACGGAAAACAAATTTATTAATTCATTTATAAAAATTAAATGAATGACAGATGTTAATTAAAATTTTCCATTCTCATTACACACATTGAGAATATTTCCTGCGGAAATGTAAAAGTCAGAGATGCATGCAAAGTCGTCAATGAAAAAAATAACATTTATCATCATTTCACATAAAAACAGATATTACAAAAAAAAAAAAAAAAAAACTAAACAACTCTCTATGAAAGCAAATAAATATCTGACAACGGTATACTATTTTTAAAAAATTCCCGTTTTGTTTTTTATTTTTAATATTCTAATAATTTATTCTGATGTTTTTCACTGCAACATATATGCAGTTTTAACGAATGTAAAATTGCGTTATTTCTATAATAAATATTATTTCCGCGATGTTCGTCGGTGTACAATGGACCACGACGGCGCTATCATTAATGAATCCTTTCATCCATTTGCTTTTCTCGATTATTCAAAATTACGCGAGTTCATTATCAACATAAATATTCATCAGCGTCCAAGTTCTGTAATATATGCTTTGGTTGTCGGTCCGGTAGAGGAATAGACATTTGCTTGCATATAAACATTTCCCGCCCCACTATTTGGGGAAAGTATAGTAATAATATGTACAACAATCGAGTATAACCGTGCTCACTGGCGATCGCAATTGCCGATTAATATTAATCATTAGATTAGGCTGTGTAGTAGCACACGCATAATCATGTATTCCATGTAACGACCGAATTATCACCAACATCGAGTTACCTTGGAACAATCGAAACCTCTGTGAAAATATTTAATATTCATAATATCATATATATATGTAAACTTCCATCAATCCTCTCTTTACGAACCCATGGATACTTCAAAACACATTATCATGACTTTTGGACATGTTATCACTCTCAAAGATTCATCTCGAAATATATGTTTCAAATTTCCCTTCTCTTCATCTTTTATGGTATTCTGTATTTTACGGTATATATTTTATTCTTCACTGGAAGCTTAGCTTGGAAATATGTACCGAGAAGCTCAATTTAAAAATTGAATGTTATTAAAATTTTGACGACTCATTTGACCTTGATTATTACGTAACTTTTATTAATCTAATTTTTTCACTCTATATTTCTGGCTAATAATACAAGAATTTCAGAGGATTGCAATGGTTTCAAAATTTTGGAATATTTTGTTATATTTTAAAAGATGTTAAAGATTTCATGATATTTCACAATATAACAATATATTTTAACGTAATTTTGGTCGATTTTTGTGGAATTTCAAAGATTTTAAGGGATCTCCAAGGATATCTAAGTTTTCAAGCGATTTTCCCCCATAAAAGTGTTAATAGTAATATTCATATATATATATATATATATATATATATATGTATATTACGAACCTATACTTAAGCACTTCCTGAAATTCGCGTGTTACTTTTCCTGTGCATAGTTTTAGTTTATAGGACACACTTTCGTTAAACCTATCGTAAACACCTAACCAAGTCCCAAGAACTCTCCTCGGTGATTAAATGCTTCTCAATCTACTATGAAATTAAGCGATTAAGGGAGTAATACGGTACTGCTAATACTAGTGGAAGCTATATTGGCGAGAATGTCTCCCAAAGATCGATTACTGTTAAGTAAAGCTATAATTGAATCGTAAATAATGAATGTGTCCCGAAAAGCCTCAGGGCCAAATTTTGTATCAACAGTGGCTCGAATCATGAAAAGCTACAACGATGGCAACGTTTCTTATTCAGTTAAAACCAACCAAACGGTGTAAGCTCCTCCCTTTTTAATCCGTTAAACAAACTTGCATAATCTCTTCGTACAATTCACGCACACTATCAGAAACGTTCACGGACGCACATACCTGAACACTCGAACTCAACGAACCTGGGTTTAAATATTCACGGTTTAATCTAAACTTTCATCTTATCGGAGAAATCCAGGGCAGAGGATTGGCTGTCGCACCAGGCAAGCGGTTTGCCTGTAAATTCAAGCTTTAAAGCCTTTCCCACACTGAAGGCGCGAACGACTTTTCGAATTGGCCCCAGGCACTTTAGGTTGGGTTCCTCCTGAGAACCGTGGGAAATGCATTTCATTGCAAACTACTTTTCGCAAGGTCTGTACCGCGATACAACCATTCACCAAACTGGATTTCTTCATTTCGATTTAGTCAGGTTGATTGGGGCAGGATGTTGCTCTCCCAATTTCTATACGAGTTTTCTTCGATCAGGGGGATGATGACAGTTGCAAACAAAAACTGGGAAAAACGGGACAAGGGAAACGAAATTGTTGAAATTACAGTTTGGGAGGGACTCACTCAGATTGGATAGTTGAAAAAAGGTCAAATTCGGCAACCCGGTTAGATCCCGGATGATATAAACTGATTACATTGTGACCATTATTCGAAAAGCAAAAAATTCTAGGATATTTCCTGGTTTGCAGGAATTTTTCTCCTGGTTTTTGAAATTGACAAATTCAAGCTTTTGACGCTGAACATTTTTTATTCGAAGTCTTCTAAGCTAAACTGCATAAACACTGTTCTCAATTAATATTTAAAATATAAATGGGTTTATGGCAAAAAAAATTACCGATCGAGCAACTAATTATATTCCCTGGAATTTTTTTAACATTACTTACAATATTGCAATAGGTTCTGGGAAATAATAGAAAATATATCGAGGTACGTCTGTCTAGTATTTTTTAGTTTCTACAAAAGTTATTCAAAAAAATTACTGTACAAATAATCCCCGGGAATAAAAATTATTTGATTGGTGGGTAATGTTTTTTGTCACAACCGACCACATATGCCCTTAATCTTATAAAATATCTCGTCAACTGGATTTAGACTATTTAGGTTAAGAGTAGTTAAAGGAAATTGAATTCAGTCTCCCAGTTTAATTCCTCGCCGTATTATTTATACTTCTTTCTTTTAACCAAACGTCTTTATTGCCTCGCAGCCCCTTCAAGCAGTCTTCTGAGATCGATTTCTCATTTTCGAGGGTGCCACGTTCTAGAGTGTCTGGATTCGATCGAGCAATCAAGTTTTCATCCTTCACTTTCAGTCGTTCTAGCAACCTTGTTTTTTTTTCCTTCATCTCTCTCTCTTTTTGCTTTATTTTTTTTTTATCTTCATTTTTCCTTCTTCTTCTGCCTTGACGCGTATCGACATTCGACCCTACCTGAACTCTTTTCAAAATCCTGGTCTGGTACTTCGCAATACACGTTGAAAAAGTTTCCCGTACGAATATTGCGGTCATCTTTCCAACATCCATCAGTTCCGCGAACTTATTAAAAACTAATTTTCAACGGTTCGACGTGTTTCAAGGCAACTTTATTTTTTTCATCGCTGCAGTTGTTAACTGTCTTTTAAAAACATTGTTATACTTGAATCTGATGCTTGGCACAAAATTAGAAGGCTCGGGAAAGTACACAGTGGTACGACGAAACTTTATTATGAGGAAAGGAAAGGAAGTCTCACAATATTCCTTGTACCTTATTTCTAAAGTTTTCTGTAATTTTCAAAAACTTTTCTCTACTATTTAACGAAAGTTTTGGTGTCGTTCTGAATAAATTGGCCAATAATATTGAAAAACTTACCTACAAATCCAATACACATAATATGTTTTGGGCTAATTATTCTCACGCAAAGCGTAGAAAATTTCTTGTAACGGGATCGAAAAGGGATCGGGGGTAGACAAAATTTTCACCAATTCTATGGCAAGTTTCTTCCACTTCTCGCGTATAAACTTTAAACACTTCGTATTTTTGGAAACAAGTTTGAAGCCAGCGAATTAGAAAGATCTTCACTGAAGCTGAGCGCAAATGTAATATCTAAACTCAAATAATATCGAAACTTCTAAAGACCTTATGCAAATCTAGAATGAATCTAGTGCTTACTACTTAGATCAGTATTTGCTGTGTACTCATTATCAGTGAACATGCTTCATATAAATATATATACACATCTCCATCGTACTTAGTTTCCCCAGTATCTAAAGTACCCTCAGGAGTCCTGGTTGTCAGTACGCGTTAAATCGCGCTCCGTTGCGTCGTAAATAAAATACAAGTAAGTATGTATAGGATAGAGCGGATGGGTTCTCGAATTTCAGGCCAAATCCCTTTTGGGGTTCTCGCCTACGGGTATCTTCTATCACAGAACTATCTCTCTCTGTGTACATACTTGGATCGTATACCCATATCGAAGCAGGTGCTGCATTTCATTTTGCATTAGATCTTCGGTAACTATTATTTACATCATCGCTCACGTTCTCCGAACGAAACTACATGGCATTACAGTTCGAAGAGCCTGAAGCTTGTAGTCGTTTGAAAGGCAGACCATGGCTTCGTTAAATATTGCCGAATAACCAACAGCGCATCTGAGTGTTTGTGCAGTCAACGATATCATCCTCTAGACTGTACACTGTGTATGTATACAGTGTACAGTGTATAGTGTAGAGTCTGTAGTGCATAATGTATACCTGTTCGAATTACCTTCCTGATTACACAAGCTACTCGATGACCAGATTCCAACATTTCATGCTCCCGTGCTCATATCATCATCCATAATTTTCCTAGCGAACAATCTCTGGAACCGCGGTGTCATCAAAAAATAATTTAGGTCAGTGCGCCATGCGCTAAAATTGTATGGCAAATTTGCATTGGGGTTAAAGGATTCATTATTTTCAGACACTGATTAAAGCATTACGATTGAAACGAGAAAATATGCTACTATATAACACCACGCTGTTAAAATTTTCGTGAATTTACAGCACATTTCAATACGAAATGTCATGAATTTTCAGATTCAGAACGCATTTCTTGGTTTTTATTCATTGAAAGTATTTTTAATAAATCCTATAAATGCTTGTAATATTTAATAACTTTAAATCTCATAATATATCTAGACATTTAAAACCCTTCAAAATCTTTGAAATGTGGTGTTACTACTTATATTGTACTCTGTCGAGAAACTCGATTCTTAAATTTTCGATGTCAGAAAATGATATTTCTTGTCTTTGTCCGCAAATTCCCTTGATAGCAAGTAGTAGTGACACTCATGATACTATAATTGTAATTGACAAGTCCCAGTATTGTCTAGATAATTGGCAGCAAGGTGACCACCATGTCCCTTGTGTCCTGAGACTGATCATTTCCTTGATAGATTTCGTTATTTAAAGAGATATCATTTTATTGAACCATCTGTTCTTATGTTATGTGTCTGAATTTATCTTGGCCGATTTTATGAGCGGGGTGATTTCGTCTTTATTGCTTGAATTCTGGATCTTTGTCATTTCGTAGATGAAAAGTCGTTTTGGTTTTATGGTCAATAGAAAAGAAGGACGCGCGTGGTTGGATTTCTATTAAACTTCTTCACAGAGAAATTTCGATTATTTTTTAATTTATTTCATCAACGTTAACTGTTGTTATAATATTATATTATATTATTATAATATTATTATTATTAACCTTATAATATACTTCACAAAACGTGACTGAAATTTGGATTTTTAGCTTTCAAATATATGTATATTTAATATATATTCAACAGTTTCATTATTCGTCCATAATATGGAAATAAGATGATAATATTTCCCCTCACGGCTCAATCTATGTAGCCATGAGTTCTATATGTTGATCGTGATTCCATCCACTTAAAACATTAACCAAAGGGGTGAAACATTTGCGACAAGAAGACGGAATAGGGAACTGGGACACTTTTTCGTGCAGTCAGGGATTGCGACAGTACGTTTTGCATGAGAAGGAACTATTACAATTTCTTAATTGATCTGTACAACTCCCAAATTGCTGAGCAAATGCAGGAATAAAGTTTACGAGTGATGATTGCCCTTTTTGTCGACCATCATTATCACTATCCATGAGTCACGACTGTTTGAGCATAACATTGGAAATTTACATTTCACTTCCGGTAACTGGACGGTAAAGAAGGGACCCACACGTTCTAGAACGAGGGTGTCAAGCCACTATGTCAAGCACGAATGCCTTCATGTTACACTCACGATACAACCTGATAAAAAGCGATAACAAAATCATGACTTTGATAAATGTTACTTTCTTTATCTTAAAAATTATCCTAAACTTGAATTTTCTCGCTAACAATCAGTAAATAGAGTCAACTATATTATTAATGGAACGAAATCCCTCGGGTTAGAATTCATTGTTTTTTTTTTTAAAACTTAAAATAAACTAACTTTGAATTAATAGTAGATTATTTGATCTTTTATGACGCAAGAATCTTTTTACTTTTGTTAGAAAGATTATTATTATTATTATTATTATTATTATTATTAATATTATTATTATTAATATTATTATTAATATTATTATTATTAATATTATTATTAATATTATTATTATTA
>CAJFCO010000121.1:552990-580297 GCA_904066015.1 Synergus gifuensis
TTATTATTATTATTATTTCTAACACTTTCTTACCTTAGCTTTAAATTTTGGTTATTTGAAGACTTATAGATGAAAATAAAAATTTAAAGAATTACAAATAACCATAACTTCCTTAATATTTAATTAAATGAATTAATCTTATAGATCAATCGATTCGTTTCGACATAAGAAATCTTTTGTCCCTTGCATAAGCTTTGAATTTTGATTATGTATTCGAGAACAATTGATTACAATTGATTAGAACAATTGATTAGAACGTTGTATTAAACATTTGTCAACTGAGGAGAGTTTAATTAAACTATGTTACAAATATTGGAAATTGTAATGACTACAAAGCTTTCTCTATGAGGAAGAAAAATATAGAAAGAATTAACTAAATATTTTACGGCAGAATATTTCAATGAGGATTTTAATTGAAAATGTAGTGGACTGAAAAGATTGGAGTTTCTATTTGAGAGAACATTTTTTTAAAATTCTTAATCGAAAATCTATTGACACGACTTTTCCATTAAAGAATGGTTGATTAATTTTCCAGAATTAAAAAAAGGTGGTTACTATCAGAGTTTAGCGGTTTGAAAAATAAAATAAACTATATTCGGTCGTAAATTAGTTTCAGCCTTTAGGTTTGAACGCTTGAACTTTCGAAGCGTTGAAATTAGAATTCTTCCGTTTGAAAGTTTTTCAATGGAAGAAAAGATAAAAGGAAAAAATTAAAGTTTTATTCAATGCTTTAACGGGAATGTCCTACTGTTCTGTGACTAAACCACAGATATCCTTTGTTCGAATACAACCTCCACTTACGGAACGCAATGGGAAAAGTACAATAACGTTTACTGATTCGAGTGGCCGACCGCATTGCATTGTATGACCACTACCAGTTTACACCACTTTGTCTGACTCTGACTACACGCAACTACTTCCACCATCTTTTATTATAAGACACCAAAAATATCCGACACGTATAAAAGTTTCCGACTTATCTCCTCGGATTCTTCATTTTTCCAACCGACCTCGTTTCCGAAAAGCAGAGGTCACATAAATAATAAAAATGTAACTCAATTAAAATCGCGAGAGTGGTATTTGTCGGAAATAATTACACTTGAAACGTCAGGTAAAGGTTCTCGGAATTTCTTTAATAAAATAATAGAAAGACAAATGACTATGGGCATAAATCTGTAAAAGGTAGGTTAGTAGAAAAGCATTTAAATTATTTCTCTGAATTATGATAATTGACTCTAATTGAATCAATAATTAGAGGTGTATTTTTCTGAAGTAGAGAGTGGTTTGTAATTCATTAAAAGACCCTATTTCAGGTCTTTCATTTGCAGTTGAAAACTTGGTCGATAAACTTTCTGTCAGATACGAGGGTAGATAAACCTCGATGGTTAATAAAATTAGCCTACCGGAAAGCAGGTGGCAATGAGGAAAAGGGTAATCAAATGTGTAATCTAAATTGTTATTAGTGTATGTATATGACTGCATGGCTATTTTTACATGACAAAACACTTCCCTGTTAGGTAGCAATTTGTCATTCTTATTTTATTGTTTTCTATTATTGTGCTTTTATTATCATTTTTATTACTTTGGTTTATATTATCTTGGTTATTATTACCTTTCCACCCCTTCTTTTTATACATATTTTGTTAAACCTATTATGAAATGCGCTAACTTGATGAATTTTTATCAATTAATTTCAAATATCGTAAAAAGCTGATTATCACATGATGTGAAGCATACTTTTAAAACAATCACACTCTAATATAGTAATCCATAACTGACGATTTTTCACATTATAATTTTTACATGCCAGTTTATTCTTCGAGGCGAGGTCGTTTGTTCATCAAATGACCGGCTTGTCTCGGGTTAAAATAGATTGTCGTCCCTTCCTCTTGTGTCTCGTATACAAGGGCGTTACACGACCGGTGGAACGATTTACAGAAAAAAAAAAAAAAAGAGACGAGTGAAGCTCGTCGGGGGAAAAACAATAACCGCCTTCCAGGAAAGACAGCGGGATAGGAGTTTTCAGGGAAAAGGAGGACTGCATGGTGTTTTTAGAGGGAGGTGAGAGTAAACGAGGCTTTCTGGACAAGATGACGACGAAACGACAACACGACAACGACCGTAGGGTAGCTCAGGGCCAGGTCGTGCCTTAGTCGTTCTGACAATCTGTACTCGTTGGTCCGGTCTCCGAGTAATTAAGAAAGTTGGGTCGATTTCCCTTTATTATTATACTCCTCACGGATCTTAAATCGGAATTTATATCCGATGGGGCCTTTGACCTCGAGACCTTGTCAGAAAAAGGAATTTATTATCGGAATTCCGCGGAAAATTTTAATTAACTCATTTCGTGATCCTTTGCAAGCAAGATTCTGCCGGAGATGTCACCTCGCGAGTCGGATCGAACCCTCCTTTTCTTCTTTATTACCGATCTTCGATTGAAATAGTGTTCCAATCTCGCTTCGAGATTTTCAAGTAATTCACTTCCTACGACTTTAACTTCCTCGGGATTATGACGAATAGAGGTAATTTCTCATGCTTATCCTTCCGTCAGAAAAATACTCTGTGTCAATGTTTCCGTCTCGGAAAAGGAGAACATTTTCATCTTCGTTTTTTACGCGTAAAAATGACTTGCAAATAAAACGAATATGAAGGTGTTAAATTGAATAATTGATTACAATATCACTAGTAGATCATGCGAATAATTTTTAAATCGAGTAACGCTGAAAAAAGTGCAATTTGAACCGTTCTCCAAATTTCAAAGGTTTTTAAATGAAAAATGGCTATCGCAATTTTGCCACTTTAGTAATTTAGTGCTTAATGGTAATCAAAATGAAAGGTTTCAGCTGTTAAAAGTCTTTTAATTTTATAATTAACGAGCTTCTGCGCTTTTACGTAGAAAGCTTTGTACCATCGAAATCAAAAGCACTCACAATCGTATCGCTAACTACTTCAAGCATTCAAAAATGTCCAATTTTTAGAATTTAAAATTTCATCTGTCCATCAAATGTGATTCATGAGAGAAATAAGTTTACAATATCTAGATACTAAGTTACAATAACGAGATAATTACACTGAATGCCATGTTTAGAATGAATATCTAAATGTTTAGAATATCTATATATATATATATATATATATATATATATAACTATATCTCGTGTGGGATAGCAGCCGATATTCAATTCTTTGATTATCTAGATGTTAAGTTTGAATATCCATTTTTCCCAATATATTGAGATAAAGAAACTTGTATTGCATTGTATTAACTTTTTATTTCATTTATACGATATCTGGAGAGCGAAAAATAACAAAGAGATGCAGCGAAAATTCCTGTCATACTGTCATTGTTGGGATTTATCGGCAGTTATTGCAAGTGACAGATCTTCACTCTTCTGAGGATTAAAGCAGCTATCCCAGACGAGATTTAGTTTGTTGTACACCCGCATTGTGTTCTGTGGGCTTTCTCACTCCTGGTCATTATTCCAGGATTAAACGAGAATCTTCACTAAGAGAGCTTTTGGGTCGATGACGATAAATACTGCAATCAGATCGTAAAGTTTGACGTAAATACTTAACGTACCAACTACACCTAGTTTCCTCATTTATCTTGTATCAACATGTCACGTTATGCCTCTGTAATCTTCATCAAATTGTTTAGAACACCTCCGAATATTTCCTTTATTTTCAAAGATTTATGTCCCGAACTGAAATATTAATAAGCGAAGGAGAATTTATAATCATTAATCTCACGTAACATAAATAATCTACCGGATTATGAAGATATTACAGTCAAAATCTCACGGCCTTACCATTAATTATTTTGGATAACGGTAACAGTAGCAAGTTACTTTATTCCTGAAAAAGTTATGAAAATAAAGATAATTCAGTCACTGTCTGTATTTGTGAGTAACGTATTACTAGAGAATACTGCTGGTTTGAGATAAAAGTTAATAACCAATCTTATTTAAATTTGAACACAATTATGCTTAATATCTCATCTCATGTGATGTATATTTTTTACCATTTTGCTATCTCTTAACAAATTCTCGAGGGAAATTCACCAATGTAATGTTCCGCGCTTCATCTCTTTTTTCTTCTACACTTCATACTTTTCCCTTGTGCAAAAATGAAGGCAAGAAATTTCTTTGGAAACGTAATCCTCTCCAGAAATATGAAATCAGAGCGACCTGAGTTGAGACACTCCGAGAAATAAATACATGAATCTTATAGGATATACGTATTTCCTCTTTCTTTGTTGAGTAAAATCTCGGATAGATGTTTTAAAGTCTCCTTTTTACTGCTGAAGACGAAACTTGATTTTTCTACCAGGAAAGAGAGTCTTTTATTATTATGATACTTTATTTTGTTTCACTTGAAAAGTAACAAAACATATCCCTGTGGAATGAAGCAAAAGCCCTTATGTGGTACTTAACTTGCAAGAAAGAACATTTGTGGAGTTTCAAAGTGTAAAGTTCGTTATTGACACGGTTAAAACTCAGTAATAATATAAATATCAGTGGATTCGTATGCCAACATCACATATTACGGGTAAACCATATGCTTCACGTGCATAGAGTTCATAAAAGTCCTAATGACACGTAATGAGCCAGATTGTTTCGCGGAAAATGCTAATTTCAGTAAATAACGGGAAAAGCGTGAGCATTCCAATCATATCCTTTCCGAGTATTTCGAATGTTGAATTACATTTTAAGTCAATGTCAATATGTACTTTCATTTACTGCTTTTAAAAAAACACACCGGTTTATTTTACGCGCGGAAAAAAATTAATTGTATGCAAATACGAAATAAGTTGCTGTGATTTCAATTTGAAATTGAATTTAAAGTCCCATGAATTCGAAATTGTTTAATTTAAAATGCGATTTCTATCAGTGAGATGAGAGAGAAGATTTTAGAAAAGGCTTTGAAAACATTGAAAAGATTCAATTTGGCTATTTTAAATTTTGTCGAAAATTTTGAGATTAAATTTATGTGCCTCGAAAGGTAAAAGCATCTAAAGTTAAGAGCATTGAAATTAAATTATCCAAAGTTGAGAGGATATGTAGTTAAAAGCATTATAAATCAAATTATCCAAAGTTAAAAGTATCTAAAGTTATTAGAAATTGGGTCCTTGATGATATTATGACTTTGATAAGGTTTCAATTTTTTCTGACTTCTTCTTTGTGGTATTTTTTTTTTGTTTACTATTTTACATTTCAAGGATAGCTGGTAATAGTTTAACGTCAAGCACATGATTAGAATAGCCGCAAGGTTCGAACTATATTATTTCTGGAGGGTAAGTGTACATAATTCTGTGGGTAAAGCGTTAGAGCCAGCTTATAAGTTTGTAGTGACCTGAACTGCTGACCACCAAAGGTAGTTCGAACGGTAACCAAATGCTAAGGCAACCACAGCCTCCACAGTGTTACATAATGTCAGTAAAATGTATTACCAAGGAGAATTATTCAGAGCGTAATAATACTTGTTCGTGCTCTTAAGGATATATAATTTTCGCTTTGAAAATTCACAAGTACTCTTTGTAAATTTCAAAGTATTCCTTTATTCTCCAGAAGGAACAAAACTATTACGCAGCTTTCCTTCTTTGTGAAAGGACTTTTAACAAAAGAGTTTTAATTATTTATGTATCAAATTTGAGAATTTAATAGCGGTACGCAAAACTAGTTTGACTCTCAGTTAAGAGTATTTTTAGTTTTGAAACTTGAAGCTATGCGTCTGTCATTTTTAATTTCGAAAGTGTTTAGCTTAAATATTCTAGCACACATTTTTGATCTACTTTTAAAATTTACTGTGACATTTCTAATATTATTTTTGCATTATATGATAAATAATTTAGAATCGACATCTGCAAATTACAACGTTCAAGCCGTAATCTCATTAATCATCTAGTGACCAGTTTACGTCAGTTTTATCGGGTTTGACATTTTCAAGTTAATGAATTTTTAATGTGCAAACGGAATTGCATTAGGGATTGTGATATACGATACGCAGCGTGGTTCGAATCGCGATAAGACCACGAATAAAGCAATGAATAAATCCCGTAAATGGTAAGTATTGTATTTGTATTGATATATATGTGACACACATATAAACGAAATCAATAAACTTGCCTGTGCACAGGAAATTACATCTGATTACCGGCGAAATTAACACCAGATATTACGCTGATATGTATAATTTAGAATTGATTTTTCTTCTGGGAATCATTGACCATTAAATTAGGTTAGAGAAATGCTTTCTGCATGGAAACAAGGGTTCATTAAAACGAATGAATCTATTTGTCTCTTTTATCGAGAAAAAATTAATTCATAATAATCTTCTGTAGGAAATATTACAAAAATATAAATTAGGAAATTATGTTCCAAATCTAGACCACCCTAAACATATTGTGGTATCATGTTAGCTATAAACTCCTCTTTAAAAAAAAGACTCAAAGTGGAGATACGTCTTTCGATCTGATAAACGACTGTGTTTACTGCGGGGCAATTTTCGCTTGTGGTTTTTTATTCTCGAAAGGTGTCAAGCCAATCTAATCCCAGGACGCGAGATTAGGACTGTAATGTCTTCTACGATTAGCGACGGTTCGATTAACGTTTCGATCATTCGGAATCGACAGTGCTCAGTCGAACTCTTAAGTTGAGGTCAACTTGACCTGATCTCTTCAATCCATGCAGTTTAACTGATTTTTATCATCGTATTCGAGAAAACTCAGAAAACAGAGGATTCAGAAGGATTCATTTTTACACTCAGAAAAAAGTTTGTTTAGATTAAACAAAAAAATTTGTTTGAAGTCAGATAATTGAACGAAATAAATTTCTTGCTTCAATTAACAAAACATTTATTTAAATTTAATAAATGAAGAATATTCACTTTATTGATTGAAATACATAATTTGTTTGGTATATATGTCAATATACGTTTGATTTAAATAAAAGATTTGTTTAATTTGAAACAAATAATATTTCGAAGTATATATTTTTATTTTAAACAAAGTATTTGTTTAATTCAAACAAAAAATATAATGTAAATAAACTTTTAGAGATGTTAAAAAATGACAGTGTCAAAGACTTGTTTGCATTCAAATACACCCGATTCTTAACCATAAGTTATCAGCCTCCGTGGCGTAGTGAGTAGAGTCTCGAGTTTTAATTCTGCTCTTCCCGCGCGTCTTGTATTCGAGCCCTGGTTCCGATGCGAATTTCGCAATATTGAAAAAATCAATTTTTCATTAGTTATAAAGTTTGTATTAGATAAATGAAACTATAATATAGATCGATTTCATTTTTTTTCTTTTTTCTTTGGAAAAAAATTATTCATTTATTTTTTTTTTCAACTATCAAACAAGAAACTTATTTAATTTAAACAAAAAATTTATTTAAATGAAACAAAATTTTATTCAATTGAAATAAATAAAAACAAATAAGAAATTTATTTGGATCAAACAAACATATGATTGACCCCATATCAAAGTGATAATTTGTTTGATTTAAACAAACTTTTTTCTGAGTGTAGATTTAAAAGTTTTAAGTTCAATTTAGACTGTATAGGCTTAATTATTAATTGTTTCTAATGTTCTGATTCATTGCTTTCATATACCATTAGAGGACTTTCTGTTAAAAACCCGTTTTGAATAAAATATACTTAAAAACATCACAATTTTAATAACCTTTTTAGATATATTACTGATAACATTCTTTCTTTTGTTTCAGGTGAGTGATTACATTAATGGACCTCAATAAGGAACTAGATTGGGGTAATGTAAATATTACATCTAACTATTAATCATATCTATCAGAAATATATAATTTCTGTAAAATCTCCACTAAAAAGTATGCAGGGCAATGCGGTTTTATCAAAATATAGTGAAAATTGTAGACACGTGCTACAAGATAACGATTGTAGATTTTAAAGAAGAACTTTCCGAAAGATAAAAGACATGAAAGAAAATCGAAGTCATTGGATGTGACGGAAGCAAGTTAATTCTAAAAGTCTCTTCGTGCAGAGTCATAAAATCAAGAAAGTGCCCCCCGTTTCGTGTCCTAGTTTGGTCAACGGCACATTTCCGTTTTAGGGTCCATTTGGACTGAGTGCCGAGGGAAGACTTTTGTGGCTAAAGGAACAATAGAGTACTTTCAGCGTAAACCGTGTAAGAATCGTAAAACTCTTAACCATTTGGTCATTCGTTTGCCAAAGAGTCACTTTTGAAATTCGTTACACAGGATTATTAGAGTTAGTTCAAGGACTACATCTGTTTACACGAGGGAGCGCGTTCTGGGGATTAGCTATACTAATCCGATCATAGATATTAGCTCACACGTATATGATATTTACTGTTTAATTATTTCAATTGTGAAAAATGATGGCAATTTCACCAGAAAAAAATAAGTTGAAAAAGTAGGTAAGATGATTTATGACTGTCATTATGACTGACTTCAATGTTAAAAATTTCTGTTGTAATTTCACATTAAACGTAGTGGAAGTTTATTATTAAAACATACTGACTTGCGACCAATGACAAATGTTGAAATTTTTAACAAAATTCAATTATTAAAAGTCAAAATGACAGCCATGAATAATCAGAATAAATGAAGGTATTTGACATGACTTTCTAGTGAACATCGATCGAATGTTATAAAAAACTTACACCTTAGAAACATTTATTTTATTCTCGGATAATTATTGGAGAACAATATTCTGGTTGCTGCCAATAAGATTGTAAATTATGCATGATGCGAAGGCTGAAGAAAAGAATGAAGAGGGAAAAGAGGAAAAAGGTTAGGTCGTTAGGTTAGGTGATGTAGGTCACGAGTCACGAGACAAGCCTCATGCCTACACAAACCCTAAGTAGATGTGTCTTTCTTTTTTCTTTCCCTCCTTATTCAGGCCTTGAAAAGAGAATATAAGCACCGGTAGCAAAAATCAAGTTAGGTTCCGGAAATTGAAACCAACCAGAAACCCTAGCTGCCTGCTACGTTGTTAGAAATTGCTTAAAATTTAGATAAAAGCCCTCCGAATTGCTGGCTGTTTTTAAATTCACAGAAGGGTTCATGTTATTGGCCTCGTGGCCAGTTTAGAAGTTTCCTTTGAGATTCCTTCATACCTTTTTCTCGGATTTTTCATCTTATTTCTAACCACCAGCTAAACTAACTTTTGGTTTCTTTTACACTTTTTTATAACAATCCACACGTTACATATCTAATTTTTTTGGATGTTCTGGTACATACAAAATCGGGAGGTTTCGCGTTTCAATTTTACCCTTTCACAAAAAGTGAACACCCCTATTGAGGGTCAGTATAATCTGATGATAATGTTGATGATGACGATAATGATGATAATCAAAATAAATTTCACAATATTTAGCTGACCGTTGAATCTATTTTCCTGAAATTTTCCAGTAGTGATATTATTACCAAGAGCAATTACAAACTTCATGGAAAAAGATTAAGCTGAAAACAATTTTTCTCCACGCTCTACTAGCAATAATTTTTTTACGAGTCCAACAGGATTACGCTTTGATGCGGCGAATGGACAAACCGGCACAACTCTAGTTATGTTCTAAAAAACGAAAATTGTGCACCCGTTCCAATTTTCAATACTATAAAGACAATTGAAGCTTATTCGAGCTCTAAAATATTTTTTATACTGTCTTTTTCTGAGTCGGTGTTATTCATGTATCTCTCATTTTCTTTCCCTTTTCTGCACTAGTTCTTGAGGGTGTAGCGAATTTCAAGACACATACGTGTGCAGCGGGTGTATCATACATACATTAGTGAAAACACGCTACACGAATTATGCGCTCGTCTATCAACGTTCCGTTTCGAGGAAACTTGGAACGAGGGAAATATACTAGCGGATGTCTACCAACTCTATTCATGAGTAACTGAAAATGTGGCGTGTTAAAATTCTCTATTGAAAAATTCATGTACACATATACACGAAACCATTTTTTCATTGGAATATGAATTTTCATCACTCCTCAATAAAAATTTATTGGCTTTTCTATTTTCTTTTCTAATTTATATTTATGTGACTCTGTTGGTTATCGCAGATATTAGTAATTTTATTCACGCAATCTATTTTATGTATTCGAAGCCTCGGTTTTTATTGCACTGCCAGCTGTGCCAGACACGCCTTTGCACGGAACCAATATATTTCATTTTGGACCCATCATTTCAGTCGAGTGAGGGCAAAACACTTTCCGGCACACAGTCGCATCACCAAGAAAAAGACGTGAGTTCTTCTTTTCGAATTTCCACCAACTTTTTATTTTTTAAATAACACGTTTCACATAACAGTAAAACGACTCGAATATGCTCGAGAATTTTCTACTTGGTGTAATTTAAAATTATGCCAAGAAAAATCGAAAAGAGAATGAAAAAACAGCTGTTAACAAAATATAGTAATTTCCTTCGGGTAATATCCGTTAAAATCCTTTTAACCTTAAGAGGAAAAGAGAGTAAAACTATAGGTAAATGAGGATATTGTGTTGCTATAATCATATCGTATGAATAATGTAGGAAAATGATAATAATTTTCGGAACATATGCATTATTAAGGGGGAACTTGTTGATTTAATATACGCCAGAGAAAAAGCTACTCGACATTATTTCATAATTTATCTCTTCCACGATAATATTGCATATTTATAGTATTTAAAAATCGCGTATTTTAGGTAATGTACCGTCGCTATTTTCGTTAATCTTGTCTATCTCTATATAATTTTAATTTCATTAAAAATAATGGTATACTGAAATAGGTTGGACAGATAAAGAAAGCTCATTTTTTTTCTGACTCATTTGCCTTGCTAAGAATATTCGCAAAATTGAACGTCATTATTTCTGTCTTGAATCTTGTTCCTTACGAAAGCATAAATTCTGTAGAATGGTTAATTGCTTTTTCTTTAAGGAAGATTCATATAACAGAAAAAGTGAATAACTCAAAATCGAGTAACTGTATTCAAGATAATTGTACTATTTTATGTCGCCGCGAGGAATTTGTAAAGTATAAATTAAAGTATAAATTAAAGTATAACCTTTGTAGTATAAATTCAACTTTCGTTTCAGAATTTGTTTAAAATATCAATTGGTATCTTTCAAAATCTGATCCTTTGTAAGTTATAATAATAATATAATAATAATTATAATTATTATAATAATATATAATTATTATAATAATATAATAATTATTATAATAATTATAATATAAATATTATAAGTAATTATAATCCATATTTGATTGCATAAGAAATTAAAATCTCAATATACCGTCTCAAATTAAAGTTTTATCTAAACCTGAAAAATGATTTCATATTGAAAATATTATCATGTATGGGCTTTTCATGGCTAACAGAATAGTATCATGATAGTTATTTCCGTTCGATTAAGCAGAATTTAATACAGGAAGGGGTTTCACTCAAAGAAGGAAAAAAATAACCATTCTTCTAAAATTTGAAAGATGGTTTATCAGAAAATTTATCTATCATGATCAATGCGAATTTTTAGATTATATATTTACATAACTATATTAACTATATTTTCCTTACACCCGTGAAAAAAATGTCAAAAGCTTAAAAAATTCTTGATCATTAATATTTCGTGAAAATATATAAAAGACATAGAATTTCAAATCATTTTTGCACAACTAATTTAAATTTATTCTAACCAAAAGCATTAGGTGAATAATATGAATAAGCATTAAGAGCAAATGCGAATGTATGAATGCTTTCTATTTGCAAATTTTCCATTAAATGCATTAAGTATCCTCACCGTGTAGAGTTGCGGTTTGAATTATATACAACAAATTTCAAACAGGAACACTCGTGCATTTGCCAATAAACACTCTATTGCAAATTTTATGAATGCAAAATTCTTATAATAATGTTGAAATATCTTTTCGACTCTCTAAATATTTATTTTAGCTCTCAACAGCCGATGTTTGGATAGAGAAGAAGTTCCGAATTATTATTATTATTATTATTATTATTCATATGAATAACGTTTGTAATACAGACAGAAATTGCAAAGAGTAATTCAAATAAATCTTGTAGGGGGAAGGGGAATTATAACATATCCCAGGCTTGTATTTTTTTCAAAGACTTCTGGATATTGGAAGCTGACCTATGAGGACAATTTTCCCTGAAGCTTTTGATATACATATTTTCCCATTTTCTTTTTCTGCAATATATTATTTTCTGCATTGGTTTGATCCTGCATCAGTATTTTCTATTTCCGTCTCCCTCTCTGTAAATACGCTTATACTCTCAATTCCTCCCACGTGGTATTTTTTCATTTTCCAGATTCTGGTATATTTTACGGCTACCACCTCGCAAAGTAATAATCCTGGATAGCGACGAAGCGCATTAATTCACACGGTACATTAGTAGAAGCCCTGTGGGGTTGTCCCGGCATTAATGGAGGTGGTTTTCGAGGTTAGGCTACCTCCGCTAGGACACTCCATAAACCAGAAGGTTCCTTCCTATATTCCGTGAGCCTATCGCGTTTCCTGTTAACGCACTCGACGAATCCGTTTAACACGAGTTTAACGTTGATTCAACGCTAATTGAACCAACGTTCAATGCACTACGTGCTTAAAATGTGAAGATTCGAAATCGAGAGTTAAGGGAAGAAGGTACCATTGTGTAATGAATATGTGATGATGAACATATGATAATTATTCTTATGGGCAAATCTCATTATCATTCCTAAAACCGTACTGTTTTTTTTTTTATAATATCTGTAAAAGTCGCTATATTTGTTTTGTTTTAAGCTTTTAAGCTTAATTTCAGAACGTTGTTAATTCTGAAAACTTGGCCTCGCAAAGCGTTGGTAATAAATTGAAGTTAGATTTTGTAAAACGGGTCAGGCAAAATAAATTATCAAGCTGAACGTTACTCAGGAATTAAAGCAGCTTTCTACCGTATTTCATATTTCAGGCAAAATTCGTCTTTCAGAGATATTTCTATGTTCTGTTGGAGTTTCCTGCGATGAGTCATTCACCCCCCGACAGTATATATTGTTGAGAGACACTGGCGTGTCACGAATGACAAACTCTCGTACTTCCCACTGTGTATTATCGGCTAAATCCTAGAACGGAGAAACGCCAGTTGTACCAGATGGTACTGTTGACTTTGCAAACATTAGAAATTAACTTTAGCTTCTTGCTATAAAGTATACCAGAACTCTATTACAAGAGCTTCCTTGTGCAGGAATTTCCCTTTGCAGAAGCAAGACTTTTACTTTGCAGATTTCGTTTTTTATTCATCCTCCTCTTTCTCTGTAATCTAAATTAAATGCCACTCTACCACTTCGTTTGTGATATTAGAGGTTTACGTACGTAGAGAACTTTAAAGCACACCTAATTGTAATTTAATTACACTGAACATTCATTTTAGAATTAAAAGAAATAGATATATATGAAATTATTAATATACAATAAATTTTTTAATTACCACCCAATTTATCGAATCACGTTTCCCATCCCATTTTTCCACCCCTTTGCTACTACTTCTCCTTCACACCTTTTTTTATTCTTTTTTGTAATCTCCTTTTCCAATCCCTTTTTACCAACAACTTTTTCCACCGTTTTTTAAAAATATTTCCTTTTTCCACCCCCATTGTTCGCCCTTTTCAAAATCTCTTTTTTCACCGCTTGTGAAGCGATGAGACTTTAGGAACAATAGCAAAATGGGAGATTAGGAAAATGGAAAATTAGGAAAAAGGGTCACATATTAAGTGACATCAAGATTCGCTTGCAGTACACCCTAAATTTATTAAGGACAACCATCAATCTTTAATAATTAAAGTCGTTGTATAAAGTATTTTAATTTCATTAAATAAATTCAATAACGGAAAGTAACTCCTTACGTAAACAATGAGAATAAGTGGAAGCTTTAAATGCAGTCCATGCTTTAGGTATTTTTCTTTCTAGAAATATGCACCTTGATGTTAGTATAATGTTATAATCTATCAAAAAATTTATTATAATCTATTAAAATGCAGTAAATTGGGTGGCGATTGGAAAATTTGTTGTATATTAATAATTTTCTATATTTCTATACGTTTTATGTGTTTTTCCTTATGTATAATGCCGCATGTTTAAGGTTTTCATTATTGAAAACAGTCTTCAAAACAGTAGCGAATTCGAAATAGCTTTGAGACACTTGTCCACTCTATATATGTTTAAATTTTCCTGTGCAAATATAGGCTATATAGAGTTTTCCGAGCCTCTATGGGGAGGTTGAAAAAAGTGGAACACTCGATGTGAAAGAATGGAAGGCAATTAGACACTCTCAGTACTCTGCGAGCATTTTTAGTGCTTCAGCTCGGCGCTAGCATTATTATTTTGTGCGACAAAGTTGGCTAGGTGTTGGTATCAGGCACCTGCGTCAAAACTCCAGAGAGACTGAGACAGAAATACAGGATAGTTAGTAGAATGGTCTACGGCTAAGAACTGGAGAGAGAAGCGGACCTCTCGAAGTTTCGCGTTAATCACTGTTACCACAGGAAATGCCAGAAAGGACTCCCGAATCGGAAAGACAAACTTCAGACTGATCGCAACGTTAATCCGATCTCGAGAGCGAACGCAGATACCACAAACATACCGGAAACAACATCAATAAACCTTGCCCAACTTGCTACCATCTCACGGTCATGGTCAATTATTCCTTGAAATGTGCTTCAAAATATGCGAAAATAAAGCAAATAATGTGAAATTTGACTAGAAAGGAATTTTATATATCAGGGTGGCGATTCGGTGGACAATTTGAAATTCCCGATCATTTCTCGATTATTCCCCGTCAACTAAAAGTAACATATTTATATTTGCCACAAAGTGCAAAGATTGATTTTAATTCATGGCTTTGATTCTAAACATACTAACACAATAGAGCAAAAAAATATTACTTTTTTACATTTATTGGATTAATGATATAAAAAAAACCAACACCCTTTTATTTTTATTTATTTATAATACTAGTTGTACATATTTATTTCATAGAGACTTTAAGTGATTTCAAGGAATTTCAGGATATTTTAAGGAATTTCATTTGATTTTACAGAACTCCAAGGAATTTCAAGAAATTTTAAGAAACTTCAAAGGGTTTTTAAAAGAATTCAAAACAGTTTAAGGATTTTTCAGAATTTTCAAAAGATTTCAAGGGGTTTTTTAAAGGGTTTGATTGATAGAGTTATGAAAAGGATGTTCCAGAGATTTCTATAGATTTCGTAAGACTTCAAGACAATTTAAAGGATTTCATCAGATTTTAAGCGACTAAAGAATTTCACAAAATTTTAAGAGATTTCAAAAAATTTATTTAAATTTACAGCAAATTAAATATCCTATAAAATTACTTGACATTGTTTTAAATGTTTTAAATCGTTTGTAAATGTCTTAAAATCGTTAAACATATTTCAAAATCTCATGGATTTCATTAAATTCTCCTGAAATATCTTGAAATCTCTTCAAATTTCTGGAAATTCGTTAAAATCAGTTAACTGTCTTAAAATCTTGTGAAATATTTCAAAAATCCTTTTAACAACTCTTTTCAACTCTTTTAAATATCGCTTTTAATCCTTAAAATCGATTAAAATCTCTTAGCATCCCTTGAAACTTTTTTAATTCTTTAAGGTCTTTTTATCTCTTGAAATCCTTTTATAATTTTTAAAATCTTTATGAGATCTCTTAAAATCCCGGATAATGTCAGGTAAATTTTTGCCAGTAAATAAATAAAAATTTTGAGTTTTAAGAACTTTGAAAATTTTTTTTTTTATATCTTTGTTCCAATAAATGTAAAAACAATCGTCAGACTGGACGTCTGAAACTTCAACCAATATAATTTAGATATGTAATTATTAAAAAAAAGTAAACTCCTGATTTTTTAACTAAATTCCCGGTTAAAAAAATGTAACATTCTCTCAACTCACCACACACAGTACCATTCTTGGTCTCAATGAATAAGATCTGGATTTAAGCTTACCTGAAACATAAATAAATGACATTTTGTTAGTTTTATAAATAAATTACGTCAATTCGATATGTAAACTATCTCTCTAAATACGAATTAACAGGATGTCTAGTGATTCCCGGTAAAATTTTTTTTCCTCCGACCAATTTATGGCCAATATTTTTATTTCCTTCTTGTGATTCTTGAAAATTTTTTTTTTAATTTGATAAGTTAGAAAGAAAATAAAAAATAGACAAATTAAGAAAAAGTCGATTTTTCAATAAAATACAAAAAATTCCCTGACCTAAATGAAATTCTCGGGGTTTTCCCGATTTCCCGGTCTGCTAGACATCCTGCATATTTAGTGGTAATTATCATAAAAATAAATTTATTTTCGCCAACTTTACGTTCGCAATAATAAATATTTTTCGCGAAAACTGTACCATTTACCTTCGTTTCATGCAGACGAAGGTAATGGCTAAATGGTTTTAGCGACAAATATTTATTATTGTGAATTTAAAGTTGGTAAAACTGAATTGCTCTTAAGGTAAAGTATCACATGCCCTTAAAAAATGTATTAATTGTATTTTTTCTTTCTGTTTCAGGTGAGTGGGAGTCGTAATAAAAATTTAATATGGGTTTGAGGAGTATAATTTGGGTAATGTAAATATTCTATCCGATTCAATAATTAGTTTTTAATTTCGACTTCAATTGTTGAATAACGAGGACAGCGACACTAATCTCGAAATATAGGGTACAATATTAATTTTTGCTTTCTCGTAAAGGAAGCTTTGCAGTCGTTACATTTTCAAATATTTTAAAAATAGTTTAATTAAACTTTCATCAGTCGATAAATGACTAATACCAACGTTCAAATCAATTTTCAAGATGTGTATGTGTGTGTGCAGTAACTTTTCACTTTCACTTTTTGGTTTTCCACTTTTTGATTTTCACTTTTTTCAAATACACGTGAATGTCGGTGACGTTTAAAACGTCAAAATTGAAATTCATGTGTATTCGGCAATGTTGAAAATCAAACAGTGGAAAACTAAAGTGAAAGTTAAAGTATAAAGTTACATAATCGTCCACATGCATATCTCAAAATACCGCACTAATATGGTGCGGTATTTTGTCTGGAGTTAAAAAAATCTTTGGAATAATCCTAGTTCATTTTCCTTTTCGATTGAACTAATTTCTGCCACCCAGCAGTATCAGTGTAAACAATATCCTTCCAATGAAGAAGACCCTCGCCTCGGAAGAGGAAAGAGCGAAGTCTATGTTCAGCTTTTTTTTCAATGCTCGGAATATCAGTTTCCTGGTCGGAATTGAGGAGCAATTCTCTTTGGTCTTGCGCCCCGTTACAATCAGAGGGTTTCGGGTAATAAATATCCACGAGACTTTATCAGAGCCCAGGTGGAGGATGGAGAGGCGGAGTCGGAAAGCAAGAGTAGAACGGGATTCTACACCGAGAAACCTAACGTATCGGGTTGTAGATACCCCAATCCCGAGGGTTATAATTTGGCTCCATTATCCGGAGACACGCCTGGCATAAGCAACCAACCCGCAGCATCTGTAACCCTCATGTCTCCTTTTCCTGGGTGTCCTCGATTTTCAGAAAATGGTTACGATTCATGAACCGTGCACGGTGATGTTGCTTCCTTGCCTTCCTCGCTTTTCTTACTGCAACCGGAGGTTTCAAAAAATATTTCACCTCTCAGAATTGCTGACGGTATATTTAAATTTCAGATCAGCTGCTCTGAAAATGCGCTTCCGTCGACTTCTAGCTTCGGCTTGTCCACGAAATTCGACGTATCATGTATTTTTCGCGTCGCGTCGAGTAATGCCAAGGCATGCATAGAACATCAGCTTCCCAGACGTACGAATACTTAAAATTTCTGGGCTTTTTCTGCTGTTTGAAAAGCAACGCATGTCTTGTCGGTTTTGAAAATTTATTCTGAACCTACAGTCGTATGTTTTATATATTTTACTCAGCGAATTTTACATGATAGAGATCTGCCCATAAATTTACATGATACGGCGATGAACAAAGATCGATAAAAAATTGTGACAAGTTTTACAAAGAAAGAGTTTTTCGATTAGTCTTCAAGTTAGTTATTATATTAATGAATAATTTATCATTTATATGGGAAATACAACAAACCTCAAACTGTTAAATTCTTTTTCATTTTTCGCAAGGTTGAAACTCACTTTTTTGCGCGGAATAGTTTTCCTACGACAATTCCCATTTAAAATTTTTTAAATTAATTGAATGAAGTCCACTCAAAATCCCTTGAAATCTCTTGCACCGTGTTGAAATTCATTGAAATTCATTGAGTACTAAAGGAATTTGAAAAATAATATAGCAGATTTTACCGATGTGCAACATCACATTTGTACGAGTGCACTCGTTAAGAATACATAGAAAGATAGAAGCATGTTGCAGTCAAAACCTCGTTACATTGATCTGGTTTGTTCATCTCATTGTCTTTCCTGAGCAACAAAAGCTAGATATGGTGCATCCTGTTATTCACATGATGCTCACTGCATACCATTCATATTTGACAGGGATCCAATGTTTTATATATCTCTAGGTATACGTGTATTAAAAAAAGGAAGAAAGAGCACTTTCACATTCAACAGAGTATAAATGTATAGGAAGAAAATGGAAGGTGAAATTCGAGAAAAGAAGTTGTAAAAGTTAAGGATATTGACAGTCTTCTATCTTCGTTTTTTTATAGAGTAACCATTCTAAGTCTCTTTCCGTAAATTCGACTAAACATCCTATTTACCTTGTCTTGCCTTTTCCTTTCAACTACTCGTCTTACAGTCGTCGAGAATGTATAAAAGGATGTCATACTTGTTGATGATATCATTGCTTTAAAGACATAAAATTTCATAGCAGCTTTATGGTGGATTTTGAGAGTGAATCATTACACAAAATTTATGTCGACTGTATTACGCAAATGAGATTGAAGGTTTTATACGTTTCTTCCAAGCGTAAATATAGGATACATTTATTTCTTTGTGAAGAGGCGTACCTCTTTCTTTGGGAAATGCTTCAATTACTCGGAAATAACTTGACATCCACTGAAGAGCAACTACTCTAGAGAGAATATATTCCTTTAGGAACTAACTTACAATTTTGTAAACTAAGAAACTTAATTTAAGATAAAATTGTCATATTTTTCAATTGCATAATACTAATTTAATGATCAAGCATTTTATTCACAACTTCTCAAACTTATTTTTATATTTGTTCAAATATATTGAGTTTTCTTTTATGAAAATTTAAGGCAGCAATTAGGGACCAAAGTTCCCAAAGGTGGAAAATCAATACAAGTATTGTATTAAATGAGTTAAAATGCTGCTTCATTAAATACAATCATTAAATACAATCAAAAAATGGCAGTCAATTTTACAAAAATTATCTTATTTTCAAGTAGAATGCTCTTCAGTACAGGAAACAAATTTAAAGTTGTAGTTCTAGTTCAATTTTCGAGGAGCCATTCAACTAACTGTTTGTCGCTGGACGGCTTATCCCTTTGCAAACGAAACAGAATAGAAAATGGATGAAGGAGCAGTAAAGGGGTTCCTTTTGAGTCTTGATCGCGTAACACTTCCGTTCCGGAATTGCACCCATTCACTGGAATAGACAAAGAAGGGAATGGGTAAAAAAAAGGGAGAAAATAGGAAGAATTGTATTGATTTCGAGAGCACTGATCCAAAGCTCGTCTCCTTTTCGTGTTGCGCTTTTAATCCACCCCTAAATTCTGTTCACAGTGGGCATCGATTAAACTCTGCCAAAAGTGCTTAAAACTTCCAGCTTTTTTCTCTATTTCTATTTCCATGGTAACTCCACTCAAAAAAATGACTGGTTAAGTTAACCAGAATAATGGTTAAATATGCTCTTACTATTTTCTTCTGATTGATTTAAACAACCATATTTAGCCAGAATTTTAAAACTTTTTTTAGTGTCAATCATTTTTTAGTGTCGATCATTGAATACATTGAATTCAAATTGGAAAATAAACACAATTTCGATGCGAAATAATTAATCGTAGACAATAGGCATCCAAATGCTGTGAGAGAGAAATTAACTGATATAGTTTAATGTCCACAACAAATCAATATAGCTTCTTTTGACGATTGTGTGAATTAGATTAGTTGGGATGACTGTGTTCGAGCATTGTGTTCCCTAATGCTCGAAACAATCCAGTTTCTGTATTCAACATTAAGCATGCTCATATAAACATCCGGATTGTTTCCTTCTTCTTTTGCATTCCAACCGTGAACACCAAGCAGTTTATCTCCTACAACTAAAGGAGAACCGGAATCCCCATCGCCACATTTTTTTTTTCTATGGTTGTCAAAAGTACAAATATTTTTAATTGTTACTTTATATCGATGTCGGTAGAATCTTTGACACTCATTAAGACTGATTATAGGTACCGTGATTGATCGCAGTGTCGTGGGATATTGATTGTGGTCTCTGAAACAGAGAAAGAAACCAATTCTTAGATGAAACCGAGAGAAAAAAGTGACTACAGATTTATTTTTCTTGCGCCAACTTACGGTATTTCAAGAGTGCATCCCCAACCAGCTACAGTGCCTACTTGATATTCCGGATTAGGTCCTTCATATAATTCTATGATTCTATTAAGTGAGTTGATTATATCGATAGGTGGCGAAATCACGAGTAAGACAAGATCATCCCAGTATTGATACTGAATATAACCACCAGGGCTTTCTATTTTCCTTACTATACTGTGAGGTATACCCCTATTTAAATGTCCAGAATTGGAAAAAACTTTGTGAGCAGATAATGCACCTCTCTCAACGCAGTGAGCACGAGTTATAATAAGGTCAGACAGCAATATACTACCTGCGCATTTCATTTCTCCACCTATTGCTACTTGAACAATGTAGGGGAAATTCTTAAGTTTCACTGGTTGGCTCTCACCATATGTATTATCAATTATGCGTTTCTCGCGAATTAGAAGATTCGATGTTGTGTCTAGAAATATGGATTCATCAGTACTATGGCGACTGTAGTGCCTTTTTAATATTCATTGTATCACTTTAATTATAAATAGTTATGTATTGAGGATAAAATTTCACTTACTATTGTCCTCTTCTGCAAAAGTTCCAGTAATTTCTTGAGACACTATGCCACATAGCACTAAAAGAGTCCAATATATTTTTCCTTTCATTTTATAGAGGAAATGAAAAACTTGAGAATATGAAATTCCTAGTTGAATTTTTCTCTTTCATACATGGGCGTAGCCAGACTTTGATTCAAGGGGACAGCATGCAGCCTTTGAAAATTGGGTGCGTTCAAAAACGAGTTTTTTCAAGCTTTCGGCGATCGAGCAGGGGGGGGAGCTGCCCCTCCCTGCCCCCCCTTGGCTACGCCCATGCTTTCATAATCCAATTTATTACAAAATGCTCTATGATAAAAGTATTTTATGTTTGCAGATAGTAAGAACAGTTGGTAGTTTTATTATCGGGGTGATTGTATAGAATGTAAAATTCTGTTGATTTCGGAAATGTGAAGCAACATTAAATTGCTAAATTGGAGCTATTTTGATGTTTAGACTAGAATTGTAAACATTGTGCAACACTGTTCGCATTATGATATTCATTTTCCTCAATAAAATTGGAAAAGGTAACAATTAAAATTACGGTTTATGTTCATAAGAACAAAAAACAATCTGAATTTTTATATTTTCTTATCAGAAGTGCACATTTTTCTTCGATATAAATTGATTGCACGTATAATTAACAAAAAAAATGGTTTCTTTTTACTTATGGATGGGTGGTTACTTACTGATGCTATTGATGCCGTTTATTTCGTAAATGTTTAGCAAGACTTGACCTAATCCACTTGTTGTATTTTGGATTACCTATGTACATATAAACATCGGGATTGTTTTCAGAGTTATATTTTGCAGTCCAAGCGTGAACACCAATCAGTTTATGATGCACAACTAAAGGGTTACCAGAATCACCAGAGCTACAACGTTTCATTTTAAAGTGGTCATAAGTGCATATATTTTTTGTTGTAATCCTAATATTTTGTCTACTGTATACGTCTAAGCATTGCAGAAAGCTGATTATAGGTACCGTGGTTGATCGTAAACTTCCGGGATATTTAGGTACATTTCTGAAATAACAAAAGAGATGAATAAGAGACGGAGAAAAAATGGTCTTTAATTTAATCTTCATTTGATGTTTCTTTGTGTATTTAATATAACATTTGTAACTTACGCTGAGATGCTATTGCATCCCCATCCACTAACAGTAGCAGGTTCATTTATCGGTATAGGTCCATCGTGCAGCTCTATTGGTCTATTGCGTGAATGGATTATGTCGATTTCTGGAGAAATTATAAGCATGATAAGATCATCCCAATACCGATTAGCATGATAAGTAGTTTCTTCTATTTTTCCTATTATCCTGTGAGGTATACCCCTATTTTCAATTGCTGAACCAGATAACACACGGAGTTCTGATAATGCCACGTTATGAACGCAATGAGCAGAAGTTATAACAATGTCAGGTAACAATATGGTGCCTGCGCAATACCCATGTCTGTTCTTTTGAACTTGTACAACGTAAGGGACAGAGATAAGATTCACTGGTTGGTTTCCACGATGAGAAATATCAATTATCCGTTTCTCGCGGATTAGAAGATTCGATGTTGTCTCTAAAAATATGGTTTATTATTCTCTCAGTAGTGTTTCTTTTTTAATATTTATGAAGAGTATATTTATTGAGGACATAATTTCACTTACTCTTGTTCCCTTTCTCAAAAGATCCCATAATTCTTTGTGAGCAAATGCCATAAAAAATTAAAAGAGTTAAATACATTTTTTCTGAAATTTCACAGAGAAAATTTAATACTTCAAGTGAACAAGTTTGACTTTATGCAATAGTCATGTTGAAGACAAGAATTATTTAAAGACATAAATAATGTATGACTTTTATTTTCCTTTGCCAACTCAATGATAACACAGCTAGCATTAAATTTTAATGTTTTTATTATCAGAAATTTTGTAAAGATAATTAGAGAATGCACAAAGGTATTTAGCGATTAATAAGAATAAAACATTACTTAAATCTTTGGTGATTCTGATGTTGGATACAATCCAGTTTCTATATTCATAATTAATTATGCTCATATAAACATCGAGATTGATCAATCTTTCGTTTTTTAAACTCCAGGCGTGAAAACCTACCAATTTACCTTCTACAACTATAATGGAGCATCGGAATCTCCATAGCTACAGCGTTTTCCTCTTAAGTTGTCAAAAAGTACAAATATTTTTACTTGTAATGAATTTTCGTCCTCGATAGAAGTTTTGTTCAAGACTTATTATCGGTATATAACACGAATAGATGGAAAAATGACCATCAAGACAAGATCGTCCCAATATTGTGACGGACGATAGATAAGGTCTTCTACACCGAGAAAAAATATTTTCTTCGTTTAAGAAGATTCCTCTTATTCTGATGTAAGTTTTCCTCTACAATATGGAATTTTCCTCTTAAAAGAAGAAACTATTTTTCTCGGTGTATATTTCTTGTTACATTGTGACGCATATCCATTTTTAAATTTGTTGAAGCAGATAAAATGTGCAGCATCAATAAGACTAATCCATACACGCAGTGAGCATAAGTTCTGACAATTTTATTTCACTTGCGCAATTAAAATCTTCGACTGTGTTTATGTTTACTCGTTACATTTAAGGCGAAACTAATTTAAAGACCAATGAATAGTTCTTTATATTTTATGTCCCTAAGGCTTAATTGAAGCTATAATTTAGCCTATTATACAACAACGATTATGTTTATTTTTTTGTGAACTCTGTTGATTGATTAGATTTTGATGGATTTGTGATTGTGAAGCAATGATTGACATAATCCATGTTTTGTATTCGTGATTAACCATATTCATATAAACATCGGCATTGATGCGATTACTAGCTTTTGCATTCCAACCGTGAACACCAAGCAGTTTACCTCTTACAACTAAAGGAGCACCCGAATCACCAACGTCACATCGTTTTTTTCTAGTTATGTCAAAAGTACAGATATTTTTAGTTATGATGTTAAATCGCCCGCGGTAAATGTCTCTACATTGATCAAGACTGATTATTGGTACAGTGATTGATCGTAGTTGGTCTGGACGTCCTTTTCCTTGTCTAAAATGTACACTTATATTGTAATACTGTGGAAAAGTTCCAAACATTTTTAAGAATACATTTTTTATGTAATTTCTTTCTGTACTTACGATGCTATACGATTGCATCCCCAACCACTGACAGTACCGTGTTCATTTATAGGAACAGGTCCTTCATATAGTTCTATTTTTCTAGTAGTAGTACTATTTATGTCGATAGGTGGAGCAATTACGAGCAAGACAAGATCATCCCAATATCGCGATTTTGTGTATGTAGGGTCTTGTATTTTTCTTCTTATAATGTGACGTGTACCCATCCTTACATACGATGAACCGGCGAAAATAGTGTACACTGATAATTTTTGGTCCACGCAATGAGCACAAGTTATGACAATGTCAGGCGACAAAATACTACCTGCACAATGCGTACCTTCTTTATGTTCTGCGATTTGTACAATGTAAGGAACATTTTCAATTTCCACGCCTTGGTCCCCACCAGGTGTATTATCAATTATGCGTTTCTTCCGAATTTGAATATCAGATGGTTTCTCTGCAAGTATGATTAATTAATTATTATTAGTCTTTCCGACTTTCTTTCTTTAATATTCAATTCACTTACTATTGCTCTCTTCTGAGAATGTACCAATAACTTGTATTAGAAGTATTAAGAGATTCAGATATACTTGTTGCGGCATTTTAGGTAATTAGACTTTCGGATGATGCAAACTACAAAAACAAAAGCTATATGAAATAATCTTTGTTTTATATAGTCTGCGACTTTCCTTGAAATTACCAGTAACAAAAAAAAAAAAGATTGAATTAATGACTGAAATCTCCGAATTTTAAGCGTGTGTATATGTAATAAATATTGAAGATAAGGTTTATTTGAGTCATTTCATAATATTATTATTACGTTGAAACATCGTTGTGATAACTGATTTTTCAACGACAAAACAATTTATTACACAAACATTTCACAGATTATGGAATTATACACCTTCAATATACGTATTTTACTGTCAATAATTTTAAAAGTGTTTTCTCGCTATATGCATATCAACGTCTGCAGGTCCAAGGTATATTTAAAATCACCTTTACAGTGGACCATTTAATTGAAGTGCAGATACAATATTAAAATATTAATTAAAATCACAGTGGAAATACGTATAATATTGTAACATACGTGGTAAAATATTCAAAAATGTATTATAAATCATGAAATGATTTATAATAAAATGTACTACAAAGATAAATGAATAGTAGACAGTAATAAATTCGAAGAAAACCGATAAATATAATTTTTGGTTCGGAATAAATGTCAGAAAGATAAATTTCAAGTAATTTATCATCAAGTAGGAATCATTCGCGGTTAGTAGCATATCCGCGATCTGACAAATTCATCGCATCGATTTCTCTGGATTTCTCTGAATCTTCGCAAGTTGCCTCAACCGAAAATCCCACATATTCGTCCATAGGCGGAAATAGGTCAGCTACAGTGGGAACTTTAAACTCCTCATACATAATTCAGTGGTTGGTGAGAAAAATTTATATGACAAAGAACAGATATATATTTGCAACTTATAACTATTATCGCTATTAATTTCCATTTATGCATTTAAATATTTACAAGACTTTTAAGTCTCTGAGAGGTCACTCGAAAATCGATTCAATTCCACATTGATTTTAATTTACTGTTTAAAATAAAAATATGATTTTTTAATGAACAAAAGTAATTTTTTAAGTTGGAAAATAAATTTAAATTTAAAATAAGTATTAAAACGTACGAGAAACCTAAAGTTAAATGTATTTTTGGAATGACTTGCTTATCTTGAAATGAAACGAGGGGATGAGAGTGTGAATGGCAATGATGGGCTTCAGACAGGAAAGTCACTGATGTTAGTAAAAACGTAGATTTGAAAACGGGAGGAAAGCGTATCACTTAAAGGATTCTTTTGCAAGGAAGATGATAAATAGCGAGAGTGCTTCTTGGATAGTCGATAAATCACCACCATCAGTGCATCGATATTTTTCAAAGAAGAAATACCTATAGATATACAGGTACATTCATCGTCAAACTCCGTGCAGTGAAAGGGAACCTGTATATGCATGTACGTGAAATAGAAAATTGACAGGATAACATTTTCAGACCGAGTAGAAAACAGAAAAGTTTTATCCTACAACTCACAATTTTCTTTGATGAAAGATTTCGCTATATTTAATTTTCTTCTTTTCTTTTTTATCAATTTTCGAGAGAATATTTTTCACGAGTTTTATAATTGATGATTTTTTGCGCAAAGTATAACTTAATTATCCCTTAAAGCTAAATGTCAAAAGATGGTGTCACTGCAATATAAGACTCGGAATTTTCATGAATTTAAAAGACTTATTAACTTTCGAAGTAAAAAAGAAAAACCTATCAAGAAAACAGAATATAGTATGAAAAATTAATTTCAACTCATTAATATACATTAAGGTTTCCGTAAGATCGAATATTCTAATAGAATTGAAGTCAGAGAGCCTAACGATTTTAGATTAGTTTAAATTATTCATCCTTCCGCTTGCATCACTTTGCTTCTCACAAGTGTCGTTAAGAGCAACGTACGACATGAGTTCAAACTGTCATTAGTCGATCGGAAATGTGATTAATTTTGGTGTGTGTGTATATCCTAAATAAACGCGTTATTCGTCAGGGGGTGTCTATCTAACAAATTGATCTTTTCAGTTACAAATCTTCACTTATATGTCGAATCGAAATTAACAGAATCATATAAATGTTAGCAATTTTTTATAACTTCAAAATGCTATGTGAAATTTCAGAGATTCATAATCAAATTTACACTGGTATGAATATTGCATAAGTGCAAAAGAGCAAGTGATCTTTGACTACCTATATGAGATAGAATTTCGTTTAGCGACTTGTTACGAATAGTATATATAACATCGAGATTCCAATTGACAATTTAACTGGAGCGCACCGTTTGATGGTGGCACCGGAAATTTATTCGACCCAGGCAATCAAACTTGTAGGTAGTTATTGAATTTCAATTTATCTAGAGAGAAGGTAAAAGCAGTTTAGGGAACGACAACCCTGTTTGTATGCCTCACGATTTGCGTGTTTCTTTTTGTTTCTTCTTCTTCTTCTTCTTCTTCTTCTTCTTCTTCTTCTTCTT
>CAJFCO010000121.1:580697-597668 GCA_904066015.1 Synergus gifuensis
AAGTTTCCCTAAATTGTAACACAGTTTAATAAAAACTGATAACATATTTCTTTCAGTTATAACTGCATAAGAGTAAAATAGATTAAAAGCTGAGAAAAATAAATACCTATGTTTCAATTTGTAAGTTCGGGCACACATAGCTTGACTTTTTCAAGCGAAATAAACGTCCCTCCATTATTTCTTTATTGCCGTAAAATACCAGTATTAAAAAGGTTGAACGTGAAAGTGCAGCAGAAGGCGCTCAGTAATTTAATGCAATTTATTGTTTCTTTTGCCACAATTGATTTGGAAGATTTCATTGGACTTCCCTAAGACTTACGAGCAATTGGTTACGAAACGGTCGTCAACCACGAATAAGGAGCTTCATTTATCGGAGGAACCGTTTTGTCTCAGTATTTCTTTCTCGTGTAGATTCTTTAAGAAACGAGAAGGAAGAAGATGAAAAAGAGAAGAAAAAGAGGGTTAGTGATCTATATGGTACTGGTTAGGAATTCAGTGGAGTCGGGGGCGGTTTAGCCCCCATGCAATATGTATTGGCTGTACGTGCGCGATATTCTATTGGCTTTTATTGTTATGTGTCATGGTCCTACGAGATTCCTGCAGGACCATTTCCCACCGTTCTCGACACGTACGAAAGACGTCCCTATTTTTTTCACCCTCATAAAGATAGAAGCAGAAGAGTAGCCAAAGATAGTAGAAAAACGACATTTCTCTATTTTCCACAGACTAGTATATTATTGCTTTCTTTTTTTTATTCAAAGGGAAGCTTATAAAAAAATTCTATCGTTCTCAGTTGCAGAGAAATCCATACGATCATTTCCTAAGAAGAAATATGATAGTACCTAAGGATAATACACCTTGGGACACAAGGGTTTGCAAAAAATATCGATATTGCCTCTATTTTATCGGGAAGAAAAAGCACAATAGCCCCATCAACTGAATATCCTCCAGAGCTTTGAAATCTTTTTTTTTTAATGTTTCAGGGACATGTGTATTTTTAGATTTTGTTTCCAGAAATAGAAACCTGACGAAAATAGACGGACAGGCAGATCTGACTATAAATCAATGAAAGTGGAGACTAAACTCCATTGAGAGTAGAGCAATTTGGATAAAATCTATAATGCTATTGCACAACTCGACTTCATACCTAGGTATTTTCTGCGACGCAAAAAAATGTTGGGAGAGAGCCAATACATATACGTTAAAAATATATGACACAGTATTATGTGATGCAATTTGATGTGAAATTGCACTTCCGATTTGCTTCCAAATGCAGCAGACAACCTGCTGTAAAGTGGATCATAAAAACATTTGCCAGACTTCAGAGTAGTTTAGCTGCACTTCAGGCGGCGATGAATTTCGCTTGCAATTGTGCAAATGCATTAGGATAAATCTACATGAACAGAATATTATACGAAAGTAGAATAAATTAATCTCGTTCATCTGAAACTTTTTGTCTTAGATGTTTTTTAAATTGCATATATGCAATTATGTATATAAAAGTGCAATTTCAAATACCAGTTTACAGAGTTAATATAAAATCTTTTCAACTTGATCTTGTTCGACCCAATTTTCGATTCAATCTCAACTATTTTACCAGAAAAAGTTTTAATTTTCTTTCTCAGCTCGATAATTGATTCCAAACAACTCTGCCTTCTACACTTTTCATAAAGTTGACTTTAAATCAAGGTTTCGGTATTAAGCTAAGATTAAATTTCGAACTTTGAGATTGAAAAAGCCGCAGGGTTTACCAGTAGAGATTATTTTCAAGACGAAATTTTGAGATTTTCAAACTTTTGCACATCTTGAAATTGTCAAGAAAAATCCAGATCAAAATTCTTGACCTGTATTTCTTATGCATCACACTATTTAATCAAAAAATTTTAAAATCTCGCTTGAATGCATCATAACATAATATTGCATCATAACTACATAACATTATCTTCAGGGCAACGACTTATCCTGACAAATTAATGAAGACTATTATATATACATAATAAAAAATTACGATCGAAAAAGTCCTCTCGAGAGTTGTATATTTTCAATAAAAAATGTGAGATTGGCTAGAAAGGGAAATTATAAACACTGAATGAATGTCTATCGTGACGGTGCAACCTTAATTGGAATTTCAGTGGGTAGAGGGCTTATTCGAGCATTTACAACGATATGGAGATAAGCCTGTTGTTCTAATCGCTCGAAGGGCGTAGTACACAGTACGAGCTGCCAGCAGGCAATTGAATTAATTTTGGTAACAAGAAGGCTGCGAACCGCTAACGATAATTGCTGGGGCTCTTGCCGAGCGGTACACACACCGTCGGGGGTTCGAACATTCAAATTAAGAGAATGGCTTTCGGAGAGGGTCGAGAATTCCGTCTCGCTTCCATAGCCATCAGCAATCTACTATGGTGCCTGAATACCGAAACGTAGAAATTTAATCGGTGCTTCCATCCAACGTTATGCGATGAAAAGGTCACTTCCACTACAAATTTCCTCTCATTGACTATTACAACCTCTAATCTCGAAAAAATTAAGAAATAATAGTGGAAACATAAAAATATACCGAACAGCGGTAACCAGCACGTAATTGAATTTTTTGCTTTTCCAATCTGAAGGGAATTATTTTCCTCATAGTTTAATTTAAATTCCGCGCCTGATTTGTGGTTATCGATCTTTTTATTGTTGATTAACATTTTAAATTAAATTCAAATTCGAATGCATCTATATAGACATCAATTGGAATACCGTTTATTTAATTATTATTTTTCCTAAGTATGTTAAATTAAAGAAAATACTTTATGTGCTGATAAATAGGTACATTATATCAATTCATTTTAATCCGAAATGCAACCGTAATATTTATTTATTTAAATAAACTTTATTGAAGGAAATTTTCGATAAGTATCAATTTTTTCACGAAATGCAGGTTTATTATATATTTATCGTGAGATAAGTGGAGTGAAAATCCTCTATGTTTAGCAAGCGCACTCAAGATTTTGATCCAACAGGTACCCTCTTATGCTCTGCATAATCTTTCGACTTTAGGGATTTGTTGAAGTGTCCCAACTTCAAGCTCGATTTTTCGATGGCGTCATAATCGTACTAGGAACCGTTTCGAAACTCAAATGGAAGTCCGAATCGAAAGTTTCCATGACCGCCTAGTAATCGTGTCGCCGAGAATTTTCAAATCGATTTTATCCCCTCCACAGGATCTACCTCGTTTAACTTTCTCGGCGACAACGTATTTTATTCTTTGGCGTTGAAAGCTCTCGGGCTAAAAAAACTCTCGTCGATATAGGTTTTTAGAAAAAACTTACCACCCAATCAGGTTTTATTTTACTGCTCACCGCTGTTCTAAGCAAAGGCATAGATTTTTCCTTTTTTGTCCCTCACGTAATTTTTACAGCTTTATACGTAAAGGAAAATTCTTTTGAAATATGAAGCTTTATCTATAAACTACGCAAATCTACTTTTATCTATAAACTCCCCAAGGAAATCATTTGTCAGAAACAAATTCAGAAAAATATAATCAAGCACTAATAAAATTTTAGTTCCTTCATCTTTGGAATACTTTGTAAAATTGTGCAATATAAAATTGAACTTATCTACTATAGGTCGTCGGGCAAAATTTAATATCAGACATAAATATCGTTGAATGATGTGCAAAATTCAATAAACTATTATGTATACAAAGAACATCAAAAGTTATACAGAATCTCTTATTCCAGGCACGTTAAAGTATAAAATCTTTTCTTCCTTTATTTCTCCTTTCATGACCGTCGCAAGCAGTATTCTCGTGATCTTCACTCATTTTATGAAATCTCTTTGAGATTTCCGATGTGTCACCCCATATACAATGAAAAAAAAATGGTTGATTGTGACAACTAGCTACTTATTAGTAAAAATGGTATTAGTTCCTACAAAACTATTACTTTTAATAGACTATTACTTTTACTATTACTTTTACCACATACAAACATTACGAATAAAACTAGTAGCTCCAACCATTTAAATAACAGCGGCATGTAATATAGATTAAAGTAGTTGGTCCCACGAAGTTGATAGTTGTCTCAACCATTTTTTTCAATGCAGTTTATTTCATTCTCTCCTCTTTAACGAAGCAGTCCAAAAGTTCTCATTCACGGAGTCGACAGACTGAGAGCCCTGGAGAATAATTACGAAGTTCTTGGCTTATCCTTAATGAGACAGGACCTTCGCTACACAGCTTATATTATATAAGTGCACGTACACCGCACATACGTCGAATTCGCAAGTTTAACTTCGTACGATTGCGGTACAGATGAAAATTCACTTAAGCATTCTGTCTGCGATCACGTCTGTTCGTGCCTCGATCGAAAATCGAATTCGGACCAAACCATCCTTCCTGGGAGTTACCCCCCTTTTTCCGACATTTCCCCCCGTTTTACCCAACAACCTCCGACCACCAACCTCACATCCGTATAGCCCCAATGATCTCACAGCTCGTGCAACTTTGTGGAAGCGCGGAGAGAACCTCGGAGAGAACTCTATCGCGTAGATTCGCGATGCATACTGATTGCTTGGGATTTCCTTTCTCAAGCCCCTACTATCATCATTTGCCGAAAACCCCTTTGTGTAGAAAATAATTTCATTTATATTATAATTTAATTGTCTCATTGCTTTCGATAGATAATCCTTCCGAATTCTAGGGTGGCGATTCGGTGGAAAATTTCAAATTCCCGGTTTTTCCCGGTCAACTAAAAGTAACATATTTATATTTACCACAAAGTGCAAAGATTGATTTTAATTCATGGCTTTGATTCTAAACATACTAACACAATAGAGAAAAAATATATTATTTTTTTACATTTATTGGATATCCAATATTAAAAAATAATAAAAAATGGTGTTGGGTTTTTTTTTATATTATTAATATTAATAATATAAAAAAAACCCCAACACCATTTTATTTTTATTTATTTATAATACTAGTTGTACATATTTATTTCATAGAGACTTTAAGTGATTTCAGGGAATTTCAAGATATTTTAAGGAATTTCATTTGATTTTAAAGAACTTTTAAGGAACTTCAAAGGGTTTTTAAAAGCTTTCAAAACAGTTTAAGGATTTTTCAGAATTTTCAAAAGATTTCCATAGATTTCGTAAGATTTCAAGACAACTTAAAGGATTTCATCAGATTTTAAGCGACTCAAGAATTTCACAAAATTTTAAGAGATTTCAAGTCATTTTGAGCGATTATAAGAAGTTTGAAAGAATTTATTTAAAGTTACAGCAAATCAAATGAAATCCTTTAAAATTACTTCGAATTCTTTTAAATGTTTTAAATCTTCTGTAATCATGGATTTCATTAAAATCTCCTGAAATATCTTGAAATCTCTTCAAATCCTTTTAATAACTCTTTTCAACTCTTTTAAAAATGACTTTTAATCCCTAAAATCGATTAAAATCTTTTAGCATCCCTTAAAATTTTTTCTAATTCTTTAAGGTCTTTTTATCTCTTGAAATCTTTTTATAATTTTTAAAATCTTTATGATATCTCTTAAAATCTCGGATAATGTCAGGTAAATTTTTGCTAGTAAATAAATAAAAATTTTGAGTTATAAGAACTTTGAAAACTTTTTTTTTATATCTTTGTTCCAATAAATGTAAAAACAATCGTCAGACTGGACGTCTGAAACGTCAACCAATATAGCTTAGATATGTAATTATTAAAAAAAGTAAACTCCTGATTTGTTAACTAAATTCACGGCTAAAAAAATGTAACATTCTCGCAACTCACCACATAGTACCATTCTTGGTCTCAATGAATAAGATCTGGATTTATGCTTACCTGAAACATAAATAAATGACATTTTGTTAGTTTTATAAATAAATTACGACAATTCGATATGTAAACTATCTCTCTAAATACGAATTAACATCAGGGTGTCTAGTGATTCACGGTAAAATTTTTTTTCCTTCGACCAATTTATGACCAATTTTTTTATTTCCTTCTTATGATTCTTGAAAAAATTTTTTTTTTAATTTAATAAGTTAGAAAGAAGATAAAAAATAGACAAAGTAAAAAAAAATCGATTTTTCAATAAAATACAAAAAATTATCTGGCCTAAATGAAATTCCCGGGTTTATCCCGGTTTTTGGTTTCCCGGTCAGCTAGACACTCTGAATTCGCGTGATTTCGAAATTTTCTGTGTACTTATTCTTATAGATATGAGTGTAATATTGATAGTAGCTAATATGAGTGTAATATTGATGTACTGCTTAACGAATATCAATAGCAATCATGCTAAGTGGCAAATCTTGCAAAGTCATTTCATATTGCTCCATTATCTCATGTTATCCTCTTTATAAAGCCCCTATGTACGTCGATCCATATCAGAAAATCAATCAATACCATTTTTGTTCTATTCTCTTTCATTACTATCTGTTATCGCTACATTTTTTATTATTTCTGCATCAAATGCTAATAAAGATGTATGAAAATATATTTAAAAGTACCATGTATCGTCTGAATGCCTACAAGTAGCAAACTGTCGTCAGAAAAGATGAGATAATGAAAATGTACAGAAAAGTGGAAAAACCACTCTCAGAAAGTAGACATTATTTTATTATATATTATCATCATAAGCTTCTAACTTAATGTTAGACTAATGTTAATGTTTTTTTTTCTAATCTTTCTAAGTGATTTTTTTTTACTTTTCTATACTTTTTCATTTCATTACTTTGCTGACCACTTTCTACGATATTGAAGCAAAATTAGAAATTTGTTCATCAAACATGTGATAAAATACAAATGTTTTAAAATTGGGGGTGATTTAACCACCCACCCTGAGAGCCTATATCCTTATTCAAAAAATTTAAGAGAAATTCACAGATTTTTCACCAAATGGAAGCTTTTTGGATAATAGCATGTTAATCAAATATCATTTACATATACTATTATGTAAACTTTGGCAGTATATGTACAATCAATTTCTTCAAATGGAAGAGCAGACTAGTATTTGCGAACTACTCTGATTGATATTATTGACATGATTACTCGAATTGATATGATTGATCCAACATCAGATTACTATGGACTATTTACTAGCAAAGGCTGGTCTCAAACTGTCTCAAACCCATTAGAGAAAACAAATAGGCATCATGATTGCTCTTAGGTTACATGGAATGGGAGTATAACTTGTGATCTTCGTAGTTTGCATAGAACTGCATGCGGGCTAACCCCAATTGAAATATCTGCAGTATAAATAAAATCCGTGTTAATTTATCCTTATCTTCTAAAATGCCTGCGCAAGATCAATTAGTCAACTGGTAATTCCAAGAGATTTCAAACGACTTCAAAAAGAAAGTTTGAGAGTTTTTGGTGGATTTTTAAGAAATTTTAAAGGTTGGCAATTTGAATATATTTAACAGGATTTAAAATGATGAGGAAATCTAACTTGATTTCTGAACATGTGAATAGTATAAAAAAATACGGAGAAGAATACAGCCATTTTTGTGTATCTTTAGTATAGAAATTTTTTGTAAAGAATCTTGCTTATTTAAAATTTTTGTGAACAAATTATTGAAATACTGTTTGGCATACTTAAATTTTAGTTGAATCAATCTGCTGGGTTTTGTGAAATATGCTTGCCTATAATGGTCTTTGAAGGTTACAGACAGCAATTTCTCATGAAACTTATGAACAGTGAACATGCTTTAGTCTGGACTACTAGCTTGCAACCATCTGTTTCATGCGAATGCATTACTGTTGCTGTATTGGCATAGTTAAGTGAGTCCAAGCGCGAGACGTGGAGCGAAGAGCGAACGGGATGCTGAAGACGAACGAAGACGAGGCGCGTTGAATAATGTATTTGTTGGGTGGCTGTGTTTCCGCTATTGTGCAGTAGTCTGCTACTCTTGCAGAGTGTAGACTACTGTTTCTATGCTTCACTACAAGACTACAGTGAAGAGAGTCTCGACAGTTACTATTACGAAGGACTGCTTCCTTTCCCAACGATATTCTACCCCCTACAATCCTTTCTATAACCATTGCTTTCCTAATATCACTACCATTTGCTACGCTGTGTCTTCTATTGACTTACCCCGGAAACTATTTTCCTCAGTCAATATAACCGTGTCCAACCTAGTTTCTCTGCTATATGTCCTGCTTCGAATTGAACTTGTCTTATAATTGATAATGGGTGCCACTGCAGACAATGCTACCAATTTCTAAGTTTGAAGACTTTCAATTGGATGCATTTTGACACATCGTTTCATTAATACAAAAGAAACAATCCGAGGACTAATTTGTTTTTCAATTCTCCATTCTGGTCTTCTCTGAGGTAATCAGGTATCTAGTGATCAGACAATTTGAAATTTGAAATAGATGTCTTTTTGTGATTTTTGAAAGTCAATGTACACGCATGGAAATAGAAATCACAGACTGAAGTGATAAATATTAATCGAAAGAACATATTCCCGGTTTTTTCCAGGTCAAATAAAATTCTCGGGTTTTTCCCGGTTTCCTGATCCGCTAGACACCCTGGATAACCTTTTTTATTACTCACTACTCGACATTCTGAAATTTTATTTAGTAGCTTTCCATATCTAGGGCTCCGAGCTATCAAACTGTAACGACTTTTCTTCATCGAACTTTTAAGATTGTTCTTATCTACTATCAATTTTATTTTTACTGTATATCTTCTATCATCTATTCCATATTATATTCTATTCTATTCTTCTTTCTTTATACAGTCAACTCTTCGAAAGTCACTTTTAAATTTAATTGAACAGGCATTTTATCAACCTTCTGCTCTTGCTTGTTTCCACTTTTCTAGTAGAAGAAGATATTTGATATCAAATAGATGCTCGTTTGTGTAAAAAAAAATTTGTGTAATCTTTTCCGCACAAATGAAAATACTATGTTTTTTAATGATGTTTTTTTGTTTTGTTTTCTTGTCCTTTACAATCTCCAATAATTAGATCCATGTTTAGAGGATGGATTTCTCCTTTCTTCCATGTATCCAGTATAAAAAAGCACTCCAATTTATACTTTATAATATATTTTCATAAAATGGACAACATCCATTCAACTCGTTATGCGCGAATGCAGTATTATACAAAGAAGAGAAAAATCTTCAGGCGTTGAAGATACAGTATATTCAAGGAAATTTTCCAACCAAAAATTCTCGGGAGGATGAAGTCTCATTTTTAAAATGATTTTTAAGGAAAGACACCTTTTAAAATAATGAGATTGCTCTTATCCATTCTTCCACACCAGGATTTCCTAAAAAAAAAAATGACTCCGCACTGGTCATTACTGGTAGTGTTAGAATTAACGACGACTCGAAATAACACTAGTGCGAGGAATGAAGGGAAACAAAGCGAAATGGTGGGACGAATTCGAGATGCTGGCGTTTCAGCATCACGCGAGATAAATAGGTAGTGCCACGTGCGCACATGTTGGAAATTCAATGGAAGTACACAATGAACTACTGGGTGTCGACGGTGTGGATGGTGATAGAGGATGAGAGAAAAGAGGTTAAAGGAAAAGGGAGAACAATCGGACGGAAAATCTGGATGAGACAAAAGCTGAAATGTTGTTGAGTTCGCCTCTTCTTCCAGTTATTCTTTCGTCGAGAGATTCGAAAAGGTTTCAGAGGATGGAACAATTTTCCCCTGTTTGTACACTTTCTTTTTTAACTCCATCTTTTTCTTCCATTGCTCTATAGAATATAAGGAGAAGATCAGAGACTATAAACTAACGTGGTCTCGTGTTGTGTCGTGCCTGTAACTCTATGTTCTTGTTGTACTTGTTGTGGGTCGACAAGTCTGCCAGTTTCGAGTTACAAGACTCACTACACGTTACCCTCTTCACATAGAGCCCTGAGCTGGCTTTGTGTGTATGTAAGACTTCTTTACGAGAGTACTCTCTGTTCAAGGTTTAATTGGTATCAGTTACACTTTAATCGAGTTACCTAACTGATGACCTCACATCAAGTTACGTTGTTCTTCGTTAATTCCAATTGATCGCCATCAATGTAATCAGCTGATTAACTTTTAGGAAACAAATTCATGTTTTAGTTGGACACATACTTTGTTTTAACAGAAAAATTATTTGTACTTCCCTGAATACATTTAAAGCTAGTGTGGAGGCAGGCTAGAACATGCAACATGTCATATAATGACTGTAGTTTTACTTTAAAATTGGCATTACGTTGCTGAAGTTAGGATGTAGCTCAACTCGAAAAGTAGGTTTTGAAACTTTACCTCCGTTCGCCAATTTCACAGTTAATTAATACTCCAGATCCTGGAGTTGAATGCACTTCGTCTTCTAAACTCGTGCGATTTGCATTTGATATGTAAGAACTAAGTCAATATTCAATTTAAATTATTTTCTATTATACTAAAACTAAAACATGTTTCATTCTTGAAAACATTGATCAGAGAGGAGAATCAATCCTATTTTTATTTTAAAGAATTTTTACTTCGCTTATACAAATGAAATATTTTTAGCTATTCTTTTTTTTTCTTTTAGCTACTCAATTATCACTCATTTTTCTACTTCAATTAATTTACTGTAGTTTGCACAAGTGACTGAATTAATTGAAACCTGAAAAAATTCTCCAAGTATGCAATAGCTTGTATGCTTGTGCCAGCATCATATTATATATGAGCAATTAAAAAATTGGATAGTGTATCTGAAATCAACAATGCTCATCAAGCTCGTTGAAATTCATCCGACTGAGGATCTTCCTAATCAGATTTCGCACTTACACGACACTGCATCAAGATCCAGTGAACCGAAGTCATTACGAACTGTCAGATCCAATATTCGAATTGGACCGACAATCCCGAGAGAGTGGATCGGATGTGTGCACTGTTGATTGAGGCTTGTCTCTTGCCTTCTGTTTCCCAACGACCTTTCTCAGTCTCTCTTTATCTTTCTGAATCTCCCTCTTTCTCTCTCTCTGTCTCTCTCTTTCCTTTCGGCGTGACCTCCTAAAGATACTTAACTACGAAAATGGGTCTATTGAGAGGGGTGTTCGGGTTCTTGTTTCGAGAGTTGGAATTAAGGAAACACTTTGCATCAGACGGAAAAGTCATTATTCACCACTAAGGACTATCAGACAAGAGAGCAAGGGAGTGAGCGAGGGAGATTTGAGGTGGCAAGCTAAGTAGTACTTCCCAAATCCGGGTTCTGATGTCTACTAACGTGTAATTGCCAAACTACTACTCAAAGCTCGCTGTCAGCACAACCGAATCAACCCTTGACTCTTCAGTCTCCACGAAATTGGATTCCATGTTTTCACTTCTGATTGGAAAGCTTTTCATGTTAGTTCTCAGTCTAAACGTTGCTAAGTAATTTTATGTACAACTATGTCGAACATTATTTTAAGGGAAAAGCGTTTCAGTAAAAAATCGGAAATTTTGTCAGCTTTAAATTTACGTAGAGTCTATTCGTTTAGCTTTTTCGACGAATGGCATTAGTGGGACGGAAGAATTGCCCTTCGTTTGTCCAATTTCGCTGATCAAATTTGAAAGATTTCGTTACTCTTCCTAAAAAGCTAGACGGCTAGCCACGGCCTTAAATTTACGTAGATAATTTCTAGCAATAAAGCTAAACCAATTTTTTCAGTGTAGTTTTTGCCGAATTTAGACAATATAAAATATAAAAAATGTGCAGTCTTTCAAAGTCTTTTAAAATCTTGTAAAGTTTGTTGAAATTGTTAAATTGCTTGGAAATCCATTGAAACTTGTGCTTGAAATCGTTGGAGAAATTTATGATTAAGGCGCAGTAGTAAAAGATTTATATAGTCAGACACATTCATTTCATTAATAAAAGTGTCTTCAATCAAATTAGAGAGTTTCTAGACAAGATGGAACAATAAAAAAACAAAAAGCAAAATTAAACGGCGCTCCTTGTCGATCAATAATACCGAACGTGTGTTTAAAGGACATTCCTTGTAGAATGTTTTACCTGTTGATTCAAACACGAAAATTAACCGATAGTATCGTCTACGGTAAATAACCTCGGGTTTAAAGGTCAAAGTTGAAGAGTAATTTGTCTTCTTCTTTGACATTGTTAGTCTTTCAAAGGCGATGTAAAAATGAATTTAGTTTTTTCATCTTTCAAAAAGCGTCAATTGTTCTAAATCCTATTAATTATCATTTACATTTTTCTACAATGGGGGCAATAAAATTAATTAATATACTTTATAAACTTAATGTATAAAACACCATTGAAGTGCATTTAATTAATTACATTCAGCAATGCCCGCGCTTCATTTTTCAGCACGATTTCCGCTACCGAGGGAGAAAAATATTTCAAAACCGTCAGAATTTTTATCGTGAGGGTGCATACACGTATTCCATGTGGGGATTTTCTGCGGAAGATATTAATTTCGATGTGAGCGTTTCGTCCTGAGAATCGCGGCTCCCTATATTCTGAGTATGTAGACGTTCTTTCTCAAGCACGATGTAGAAAAGCGGAAACGAGGGTTGATGGGAGATCGTTTAAATTACAAAAAGAGGGAAGTAGAAAAAAATGTCTCGAAAGCTTTGGGGTCGGGATTGGCTTATTATTATATCATTACTCTCGGATGGCAAGGAAAATTATTTAAGTTTCAATCTGCGTGCTGATGTAACGTACACAGTAACTACCTGACTCATTCTGCTATTTTCTTCAGATTTTCTATTCTTCTGGTGCCTCGAGATAACGGAAGTGCAGTAAGGTTATATGCCTCAGGTAAATAATCCATATCGAATTAGTAACTTAGTATATTAAAATTTAAATAAATCATCGAATGTTTTTGATTTTTAATGAAAATCTCACGGAAATTTAACCGATACGTTTTGTGTTATTGATATAAAATTGTTCTTCGATAGTTTAATTGAAACCATCCCAACGCGTGAATTAATTAAATTTATTAACGTAACGAAGCATTGATATTGTAAATTGCAGGGAACGTATCGGAGGCTCGTTATTAACGGTAATTCAAACATTTTTGAAATCGCTCGAACGTGCTTTTATTTGATCGGTGATATTATTGGTTTTAATTCATCGACGTGCTGGAACTGAATTATTGAACGTACCTTTATTCAGTTTATTTCCCAACAACCTTTTTCATTGCATTGTTCTGTCGAAATTGACGTTTACGCATTTATATGAGCGAGTCTTGCATGAGCCTTCAAATTTCAAATTTCCCTAATATAACGTTCATTTGTGATTTCACTCTATTATTATACCTATTATTCGATGAAAAGTAAGTCATAATATTGACTTGATGTGACTTTGATTATCTAATTTTAATGTGAAAAGTGTTCCGCGTTATTATGACTATACGATTGGGACCGGATGAGGCAAAGTGAGAAATAAAAATTGAAAACAAAAGAACAAACGTGCGGGATGTCTCACAACCTTTGTATAAAATATAATAAGAGTAGATGAAAAATTGGAAGGGTCTAGAGGGATTGTAAGAATCAGCGATGCTTACACTTAAAGAAATATCCCTCGAGTACGGCGAGAAATACAATACATGTGGATGACAAAGTTGACAATGATGGATTCAGTTGAAGGAGAAAGGTTCAACCTTCTTGTTCTTGAGTATTTGATTACTTGATTTCGGCTCTGTCGGGTCACATTCTTCCCCTTTTTCGATATGACTTGAATATTAGGTTATTGAATTATATATTTCGAATAATACGTCTCACTTAATCAAAAGCAATTCCCAAGAAAAGTTTGGCGTTTTAAAGATTGAAAACGTCTGTCCTCTAATGTCTTTATCTACTTCGCTTTTAAAAACATGTTTTCCAGCAATAATATGTGTACAAAGGCAGACAATAATTTATAATACAAGTCATTGCATTTTTCATCTTGATATCCAGTTAAGGAAGAACTGCATGAAAGAAATCAGTAGTAATATCAATATAGGGCCAGACATACCATAATTGTAGAATTTATTACAATTACACTCTATTTTTATTCATTATCTTTATCTCACGTTTCTTTTGCAGTATCACCAACTGCATATAATCATTTCATTTATCATTTGATTCATTACATTTGTTTTTCTGAAAAAATCGATTGAAATTTCTTGAAACATTTTGAAAACCCTTGAAACACCTTGGAATCTCTAAATATTTTAATTTACTATGGCTCACAAATTATATGGAATTATTTTTCTTAGTAAAGTTAAAAATAATTAGAAAAGTATTTAAATCTGTTGTTACCTAATAAATGGATGACCCCATACTCTAAATAATATCAATTCAGAGAAAGTGAAAATTCCCATTTCGAAGACCAGCTCATTTAAAATAGATCTTTTGAAACGATTTCTGTCACGGTTTTCTTCTTGACTACAACCCTCGTCCTCAGGAGGATTCTCAGTTCCACGTACTTGTTTCTCACAAGTGCCCTTCGTTTATTCTTAATACGTCGTAAGCTTTCTTTTTCGTTTCTCGACTGTTTTTCGCCTGGACTTTTCTTTTTTCCTTCTGAGCCAGACGAGCCGGTCCCTGACGGATCAAAAATGGAGAATGCTCTTGGCATCGAGACACCTCACCCTCATGTCGACTGCTAAACAACCCTTGGGTATGGATTTATAGACGGGTGATACCCGTTGGGAAATCAGCATTGCTGCGCTTTCAGCACTAGGTCGCGAGCTACGACTCGATACACTGTATTCGTAACTATGTGCGAGGGTAGGTTGGAAAAACGAAATTTAAAGTTTTCATTGACCCGGAGAGACGTCTAGTGAAGGTAGAAGAAAAGAGAATGTTTCTTGAATAGTTGTATAGGAATCCAAAGGAAAAAGGTAAAAGAATAGTAAGCGGGTGGGTGGGTTACAACCAACCACCCTCGGGACTTTGGGAGCTCGACTGCCAGACCGGCTCGCAAGAAGCTTAAATATTCAACGCTGTTATGTCTGTTGTGCCATCGACCCTATACACGCGATGCACGCCTGGAAAAACAAACTTTAGACTTTCTACTGACCGGGATAATCCTTTCAATGAGGTTAAAGTCATGCTTTACAAGCTGTGAATTCAAACACGCTTTTTTATGTTTCGTTGGAGATTCATAACTTTCTTACAAGAGGTATTTATAATATTTTAGTTACTTACTATTTTCAAACTACCCTTAAAAGAAATATTAGAAGAAAGATATTAATTTTTTATAATAATAATGTAATTTAGTACTTTAATAATGTTTTCTTTTTTTTTTTCTAGAGAGTATATTGCGAGTGGGACTAAAAATATATTTATATGCTTCTTAGAAACGGAACTTAATTTCCCTAAAGGTAGAATTATACTGGCATTCACATATATTCAAAAGATACTCATGTTAACTTGCCTTTTCACTTTATTATTCTGTCCATTCAGAGAAACCACTATGAATGAAAGCTCCTGCAAAGCTCCCTCACTTTCTGACGCAGAAAGACTAGAACTCGGTTTGCGGTGCACATATAAGCAAAATAATAAAATAAAATAAAGTGGAAGTCAGTTGCATGTAATAGAAAACTTTTGCAAAGAGAATGTAGAGAATTCAGCTTTTTCTTTCATATATACTTTGTAGAGGCCAGAGGGTTCTTTTCATATTTATATATAATATGACATTTTATTTTTACGAAGAAAATTATATCATAATTTCAATTAGTTAAAACTGTTTTACCTTCTTTGAAAATAAGTCCTTTTGCTTCCTCATAGAAGAAGCTTTGTTGAATTTCTTACAAGGGAACAAAATATTTAATTCTTTTTCTGATTTTAGTCAAATTGATTTTTCGAATATAACTTCTCAAATAATCAAAATTCAAAGCAGACGTTACAAGAAAAAAGATTCCTTATGTCGAGACAAATCGATTGATCTATAAGTTTAATAAATTTCATTGAAAAATAAGAAAGTTATGGTTATTTATAATTTTGAAAAATTAATTTTTCGCTGTATGTTCTCAAATCATCAAAATTTTCAGCTGACGTAAGAAAAATGAATATTCTTTGTGTCCAGATGAATCGATTGACCTACATATATGATTCATGCATTTAACTGAGAAATAAGAAAGTTATGGTTAATTGTATTTTTCAAAAATTAATTTTCAAATTACAATTTCTCAAATAATAAAAATTTTCTTCCTCTATGAGGAAGCAAATCATATTTGCTTCCGTGAAGCAAAGTGCTCATTGAATTAGTACAAAAGTTGATACAACTTCACAGCTAGTTTAATATTGTGGATAAACTCAGTTTGTCGATATTTTTATTAGAAATTTGCTCGCGAGCAACTTTTACATCTATTTATACGTGGAAACCAATTATTGACGAAATGTGCGAATGAATATATATATTATCCGTTTTTCAATTAGCACACATACTCTATATGGTATATATATAAACATTATTATTTCATTACAGTCTCTTTCGTGACTTTGAAATGATAATAAAATAACTTGAGAAATACGTCTGGTCTCGAATTATATATACCATTGCGAAAGGTCACATTTCCTCTTACTGTTAAAACAGGAATTGTACAATGTAGAATGTTTCATGTACAATGTACATGGTACAATACGAGATGAACGTCTACTGCTTTTCCTCGAGTCCCCAGTCCAGGGAGCAAAGTTTAAACTTGCAGAGCAGGTTACGATGGCAGGAGGAGTACGGTGCCAGGCTCTTCAGGATGACTGCAGTGAATGTCTGTGGTAGAATTTCCCGGTAACCATCAAATTTCCACCTCGCAACCGGATGTTACGCCTCAGTGGTGGCCTTTATAGGTGTTTTACCGCCTAGATCTCAACTTTCTCATTTGACCCGACAAGCGGTTATAATCTCTTTCTCACCATTTCCCTTTTCCCTCCTCTTGCTTCCAGCTCTCAGCCGCTTTAGCTTCATTCCAATGTCGAGCTTTTGCCTACACGCGCGCCCCTTTAATTTGTTGCAACCAGGAACGAGAGCAATGCTTCTTCCTCCTACTATATATATATATATATATATATATATAT
>CAJFCO010000121.1:597768-610064 GCA_904066015.1 Synergus gifuensis
TATATATATATCCTTTTCACAACTAACAGTCTGCCACCATTTTCCCAAGGGTCACATTACGCTCCGCCGAAGAAATACAAAAAAATGCTTCAACAGCTGGAATCAGTTGCATTCTCACCCTTTGTGTTTTCCGCGCAAAGTGCATAATTCATGGTTTTTCTTTCATAAAGTGTCAGAGGTGTACAATTTCTGAAATTTGCTCTCATTAGTTTTTTTTTAACAGAACTGCGCAATGTTTTCAATTATGAATTTATTTTTCAAAGAAGACAAAAACATTTTAAAAATTGATTTGATGTGCTCCCACCTCCCCACTCTTCATTCACTTTTGGTTTAAAATATTTTATTGGTGATCTCTATTTGAGAGAATTTAGAATAATTCAAAGAATTTAAAAAAAATTTAAAAGACTATAAAAGAATTAGAATGAAATGCTTTTCTAAAAGAACCGCACTACCTACTCTTCTAAAAAAAATCGATCTACTACATTAGGAAATATTATAAATCAAATTATTTCTCTTATTATATACGATCCACGCTCGAGAAAATAATTTACTGCAATATATAGCCTACTATACAAAAGAGACGAACCCTCTTTTCTACCCGTATCATCTGTCCTTAGATAGGGATAAATTTTTCGTAATGGGGTCATTCATAATCATTAAAATTTTCATTGCAATTCTTATAGAATAAACTTTATAAATAAAACTTGATTTTAAAAAGATATTTTTTGATATCGCGATATATTCATTAAAAAAAATAAATTATAATATATTTATGCAATTCGGTATCGCAATATACATAAAAAATTAACTTTTAAGAATTATTTATATTTATGTTAATTATTTATTCCATGAAAATTTAATGTTTGGACATAAAATCAGCAATTAAAATTTTACTTTTGCCAGTTTGACATTTAGTACCTCTGTTAATTTGGATATATTATTTTGATACCGTAGATAATTTAGTAGAAGGTTTTGAAGGATTTCGAAAAATTGTAAAGATATTTTAAGGGATTTTAAAGATTCTACAAGGTTTTCAACGATTTTAAGAGGTTTCAAAGAATTTCGAAGAATTAAATAGAAATTTAAGGTTTTTTTTTTAATTTCAGGGAATAACAAAAGATCAAATTACTTACAACTCTTGAAACCCAGTGAAATTAATTAAAACTTCTTGAAATCACACGGAACTTTTTTCTAATCCCTCAAAATCTATCCTCAAATACCATCGATATTTTTTGCTATCCCTGAAAATTAACTTCAAATAACTTTAAATCACTTCCGTTTTGAAATATTGAAATCAACTATAATATAAGAAGCATAAGCAAAACGAAAAGAGTAATTTGCTAGTTAGTAATAAATACGAAAGCTTTTTGTAAATTAACAACGTGATGTATGTATTCCCTGCTGTAATTTCGAGTATTATTCCTTAACGCGGAACTTGCAGGTTTATTGAGTCGTTTTACTGATATTTTAATTAATTAGGGAATTTAAATAAGGCTAATTAATTGCCTTGTTCCATGAATTTGGTGAACCAATTCTTCATGATTTGAATATTAATTATCAGCTGAAAGTACACCTAAGCATTATTACAATAATGGCTTGTAGCACGTATTAATTACACTTCAGTGACTTTCAATAATTCAAAGCGCCATTATTGAAACAGTGTTTTCAACTTATAAATGAAAGGAGCTCATTAAAATAATGACTATTCAGTTCTCTGATTAATATGAATAAGAAATTCTTGTTTAAAATTTGTCTGAATGTTTTGTCAACATGATTTAAAAATATTTTAATTTTTTTGTTGCAGTGCGGTAATTCAGGTGATATTTCCGAAAGAGTAGCAGCCCTCATGCAGTCATCGACGCAGGACGACTGCTAGTCTACAATGATGATCCTTCGAGATCTTCTCGCCTTCCGTGAAGAGAGAGAAGCCAAAGGAAAATTAAACACAGAAAACTTTTAGCATATAACGGTTTCATAAGTAACCTATTTCGTAAGCTTAACCTAAACCATAAGACTAAGATTTAAACTCATTCCCATTATTGAAGAATTTTTTTCTCGAAGTCATTAAGAGTGTGAAAAGGATTCTGTGTCAAATTTTTGTATATTACATTAATCTATAAACGATTTCGAGTATAGTAATGGGTGTGTTTTGCGTGGTTTCATCTCTCTACAATTTTTGTCTTAACTACACGAGAAAATGTCAAGCATATTTCTGAATGTCAAATGAAAAAATACCAGAGTTCTTCCAATATTTCAGATCTCATATCTTTTTCCAATCATTTTCCTTCAACTGAAAACAAAGCAGCTTGAGAAAAGACGAACAGAGTTGGTTGGAAGGCAGACTTCCAATTTCAAGGAGCTGATTGATTCGCAAATCAGTGTCGGGTTTTCTTCCATGGAACTCAAATTACAAACAATATTTACAGAGTAATCTTTATCATTGACAAGTTGAATGAAAGATTCGCGAGAAAGGCTGGAATGATGGAAAAAAATCGAATAGATAGAAACCTTTCGGAGTGATAGGAAAAAAAAAGAAATAAACTGGGTTAGGGAAAAGGGAAGGAGGGGATTTTGTAACCACCGAAGCGAGAACCTTCGAGATAGAGAAGCTATTCAGCGGGTAGGGGTGCGTGGAAGAATAAGGCATTTCCAAGAGATAATTTTGTACCTCTGCACAAAAGGGTGGGCTTAACCATGGCGATCTACGTCTATAAGAAAAACGTTAAATTTCAAGATAAGGTACGCAATAAGTACCCCGAAGATAAACCCAGCTGATGTCAGACTCCACGAGTGGAAAATAAACGAAACGAAGCGAAGCCAGAATCCAAAGATATGAAAAGCTAACTGTCATGATTTTACGATTCATCGTAATTTGTCGAATTTTATTAGCTTCGATTAAAATAGTAATATAAAGTTTAGTGTTCTCGTTTCGTTAAGTTATCATTAAAGATTTTAATGCAAAATTCATCCTTCTGGTACTTCGCTTTTCCTGGGAAAGTGGTTCTAAATCTTGGAAAAGTATGTCGGTTTTTTTCTATCAAAGCTAATTTAAACTTTGACCCAGTTTTCATGATTTATTCTTCAGATGGTTGTAAAATAGAAAAAACTTGAAGGCAGAAAAAGTATATTTTTTAAAATAGAATTTCCTAATGATATTTAATATAATTTTCTATTGAAAAGTTCTAAAGTTTTGTTTCGTGTATTACCTGACGATATATCTAAAAAAAAACATATATTTAAAATTGCCATTCAAAGAAAATACCTCTTTTAAATTGAGTACAGTCTCCCCATCTCGCTTTGAAGCTTAGTGGGAGGAAAATTCTTCGAGTTTTCTACAAAGAAGAATTTTCCATTTTTCAGGAGGTATTTGTTTTATTTATTTCTTATTTCCCATTACTCGCAAGCGAATTCGAAGTCACGTTTTGACAAAGAAAGAACGACATCAATTATACTGTTTTCTTATTCATATTCAGTATTGCAAGGAGTCGCGCAATCTAATAAAGCTCTTGGGTACTTTTCTTTTCTCCAAAACGTGGTCTCGTCTTGAAATGTTTTGCTCAGAGCTGAAAATGAAAGAAACGTGAAAGCCTTGTGGCACACTTTGCGCTAAATTGCATTCTGGTCATTAATCGCTTGAACCGGTAGTCGGCAAGAAAAGAAGGAAAAATTGAAGGAGGAATGATGGAGGTTAAAGAAAATGAGACCTTTCGCGATCTTCGTACTTTACTTTATCCTAAAACTGTAACATCTCCTCGTGTAAATTATAATTGCGCTCTCTTGATTATTAATTGTTATTAATAAATAAGAAGATTTGAAATTTTTAGTTTCAAGCACTGTGAATTCGGAATCTTCTTCTCTTCTTCCATACAATGGCTCATTCTGAATATTTAACGAGACATCCATTCAATGAAAAATGCTTTCTTTCCGTTTTTTAAATATTTCAACTAGCCTGGACAGCATTCTTTTTTCTTGTCAATCAGCTACTTGAAAACTTGGCAGATATTTACTCGGCTAAAGAGTCTTTCTCTGGACAAAGTGCCCCTTGTCTTATTCAAGGATACTCTCACATTGTAGTATAATAAGAGTGCATTTATATTATAATATACAGGGTGTTCTAAGAACATAGTCGACATAATATTTATATATTTTAATAATATATTTTATCTCTTTACGAACTTTACAAACCTAATAGTGATATCGAATTTATTTCATTCTTCGAGAATCTCTTTTTTACATCTCGAGAGCAAGAAAGTTAAATTTAAACGTAGTTAGAATTTTTGTAAACTCTTCAAGTGTGCATTTTTGCATCGTTATCCAGCTTCTCAAATTAAAAAACTTGGTTTTGTACAGTTTTTAGTGAGGTTACAGATAAAAAGTGTATCCGTTATTGTCACGAGAACACCCTGTATAGGAAGTGGGAGAGAAAAACAAAGAGAAAAGAGGAAAAGAAAGAACTTGAGATCCACTCTGTATTGTCTTCTTTTCACGATCACCCATTGTCTCGTCAAGAGGAAGCAGCCAGGCTTTCACACTGACTGTCGTTTTGACGTAGAGTCAGTCTCGCTGTTGACTGACACAACTTTGTTCTGATTAAACAAAAAAAAACTCAAGTATCAGTTTCAGCGAACATAAATCAACTAGTAGTACGACATTCTTATCGTAACTACCAAAAAATTCATTTTTACGGAGAAAATTTCATAAAATTTCAAAAAAGAATTTTTTTGACGTTTTTAATTACTTTTTCAACTCCTTTTTCCAGATTCAGCTTTATTTTCCAGACAGTTTTTTCCCATCCCTTTTCCTCCCCGTTTTCTGGCCCACTCTAATATTGATTCATTGCAATTGTTTCTTTTGCAACAACTTACTTACAAATTTTTATTAATTTGATATTTAAATTAAAGTAAGCTCATTTGGTTTTGCATCCAGAATTTTGACTCCACGGCAATGCGTCTTTATCAAGGAAATTAATGTCAAAGAAACTGTTACACGAAACTTAGAGAAAGATCTGCTCGACGTAAGAACATTAAAAGTTTATACATATTTTAAGAAACTTTTAAGGTAAGTCTTTCTCTAAGACTCGCATAACAGTTTTGTGATGTTGATTTGCTTAATGAAAACGGATTACTATGATGTCAACGTTTCGGATGGAACAACCAAATAAGTTTACTTTAATTTAGATATTGTATTAATAATAATATTATTAATTAATTAACCTTAATAAGCTGGTGTACAATTTCCTATCACATTTTGTGAAAATTCAAGCCGTTTGTAATATATTTCAGACTCTAATTTGAAAAACGGAAAGACCCTTTGCAGAAAGAAAATTTAACTACACAATTTTGAGTAATTCTCAAAAAACAAAACAATGTTAAAAAACTCAAGAACATCTCATTTTGCTTTAGAATTTCTCCAAATGAGCGAATGTCTCGTTCCTAATTCCCGACTCAGGTAGAAATGCGACTAATTCCTTATTTTCATTAGAGAACATTTTATTATACTTAATTAAACAGTGAAGTTTTTTTAAAAAATTATGTTTAAGAGTAAATATTATAAAAAATGATGAATTTAATAAATAAACTTTTTGAAATTTCACGATATTTAATGAATCAATCTCTATATTTTGAAATTGTCATCATTCATCATTTTCTTTGCAAAGAAGCAAAAGGAAAAGAAAAACGACAAAGAAAGTTTTAGCCTTAAAATGTTAGGATGATTTTGATTGATAACTTGAGATAAATTATTCGACATGTTAACTATTATTGATGATCATTTCGTTCAATATACAGAATCGTTATAATTTTAAATGATTTTATTCTCATAATACGAACTCTCTGGAGCCAAATTTCAGTGCTTGTGAAATACATACTTCACTTTATTATAATATTGAGCTTAAACGTAAGCTCCATTCACATTATGGTTAAATAGGTCTCTCATCTAAATCGAGCAAATGGAAACTAGGATCGCAGTTAAATTTACCTAATTTGGTTTGTTTGATGAACGGGTAAATGGTATATATTTGTTCATTTTCACGTAATTAAATGTGGAAAATTAATTTAACGTGTAACAATTCCCATCCAGAAGTTTAAAATCTAGATTTGCACTAATTATAAAGTCTCCAATTGTTGGAATATTCTGCTTTGCGCTCTTATCATTTGAAAGCGGTAAAATGTAAAAACTTGTGTGGATTTTAGGCATTAACTTTTTCATTTTTCGCAATCAACCGCCTTTGTCGAGCCTTTTTTCTATTTCACTCGAGCCTGTCCCTCACTTCCTGTTCCGCGATTAAAAACTCCGAAAGTCACGTGCAGGATCAAAATGATCCGATTTAACTCGAGAACGCGGGCACCGACCGAGGTGACTCTGAACGGACGTTAACCGTTAATTAATTTCATCGCTCGATTGCGTGAGAAAGTCTCTGATCCGTCGACGGAATTGGAAATTGAATTTCTTTGTACCTCTTTTTTGCCACGGCCGTCAGCCTTGCTCCACCTTCCCTCCCCCCGATTTCTCTTAACCGACATTGTGGCACAAAAGTAACCCAAATAGGGTGTTGGAAAATGGAAAGGGGCACAATTAAACTCCTTTGCAATCAAGTATTACCCGACGACTAGGCGAGTTTTTTAAAAGCGCTGTCGGCTGATTGTAATCTCGTTGTGAGCGGACACTTTTAGAATTTTTTTTTTAAGCAGAATTGAACCACTAACTAATTTGCTAACTAATTCTTTGGGAAATCTCAAGATCTTCGAAGGAAATTGCTTTTCGAGAAGAAAACATCATTATATTGAATTTAATACTGAATTGATAAGACTTTTGTTTGAATATTTCATAATTGAAGAGTGGATTGTTTCGTGCCGAGGAGATCAAACTGTAGAGATTCTTTTTTAATTGGAATCGTGATTTTTTCTCCAATTTCGAATGGCAATATTTTAAGGACTTTGAAACATTTAAATTTTATGAAAGTATTTCTAAAATTATCCTCGATCCAAGAAAGAAAACCCCAAAACAAAGAGAGAGAATTACGACTGTTATTTTTAGCCACCTTTTCTACTTTTCTTAATTGTTGAAAATTTTCCTAATCGTTTAGACAATTTTATATACGCATCACAGAAAATGAAACCATTGACATTTTCTCCAAGAGAGCAGGAGAAAAAATATATGCGATAGAAAAGAAACTCTATTTACAATTAAATGATAATTTGTAATTATAGTTTAAGCTTAGCGTAAATTTTCTTTTTGATACTGGGAAAAACGAAGGAAAAATGCATGCTAATTATATAAATGGCAATACAAAGCTTTTAAGGGACGCTTAAAATCAATAGATATTGCAAAAATCTCGACATGATTTGTAATTTACAATATTGAAAATACTTTTTCTGCCTTTCCCACCCTTACCTAAAATGTAACTTTTAATGTGAATTTTTCCCAGTGTACCATTTACGAGAGACAATGGATTGTGGTAAAATTCGAAATTGATGTGAATCTATGTGTCTCTGCTGCTAAGATTCTGAATTTAATTACTTTTTTCAAGCTTGATAAATGATTTAAAATTAGGACCCTATTTGATTACAAAAAGATTGAAAGGGTACCAGTTACTATATTCACTCCAAGCACATTCTCAAAGTTAATTAACATTGTATATAACTAGTACTGTAATATTCTGCATATTATTAGATTATGCATTATACAGTACTCTTTCTACCTTATCTTAGTATCTTTACATGAACACTATCTTTCCCTATTATATAAATCTGCAGCAGTTTTCAATTATTTTACCTTTTTTTTAGAATAGAGTTTTGCATTAAACGAAAGGTAATTCAATTTAGGATTGAAATTCAGGCAAAGGAGAAGCTAACTCAAAAGTATTAAATGATATTATATATATATTATGTATACAAAATAAATACTATGTATATTAAATAACTATCCGTTGGTACATATCGTATTTAAGTGAAGGATGGAAGAATGTAGAGAGAAACTGATTCTGGTACTTTGAACGTCGAGAATGCTCTCGAAGTGAATCAATTCCATGTAGAATTGGCTAATTAGACTTTAGATTGAAAAAAAAAAAAAAATTTTTTTCATTCCCCTGAGCCGATTGTACAGACCTCGTGACTCAATTTAAAGGGGATAATACCCTCTATACAATAGGAATGTACACACTCACAACGAATGTAATAAAGAAGTTTTTTCGTTTTCTACGCACAGGCTGTTTTCTCTCATTAACAAACCCTCTTGTTTGCTTATCAAGCTATTTCATCAGACTTTTCAGGCTCCTTTTTTCAAGTCGATTTTTCTTCTTTCTTTACACTTTGTTTTCTATACTCTTTTTTTACTGGTGCTCCACGCGAGCACGTTCATCATTTCGACAACCATCATTCGACGCTTTGAATTTTTTACGCCCTCAAATTACGTTTGACGATCCTAGGATGGTCGTTGGAAAATGAAATTTTAAAGTTTAATTCTGCGGACAACGATCTTTAAAATCAAGCAGCTTTTCACTAGCAAAGGATCTAACAAGAAGCTAAAAGTAAAACGCGACTATGTAAAAAGTAAAGTAAAAAGATTATAATTCAAATAGATCTCATTTAAAAACGAGATCACTTTATTCAAATCTGATTCATAATTAAAGGGATGAAAGTTAAAAGTGAATACAAATACTTCATTTGTAAAAGTGGAATAAAAATTCCTGAGAGTAAAAATGGGACAAAATGAATTCTCATAGAGCAAAAACGAAACAGAGAGAACCAATCAGCTTTTGTCCTATTTTTATTCTGAAAAATTTTCTTCTTCATTTTCATCATAAAACAAGCTTGTGAGACCGAATTGGAGAATTTCGATGTCATACAAATTTTAAGGATTAATTAATTCTCGCTCTTCTTTATTTTTTACCGGAAATATATAACCCCAGAAGCACAAACCGGATTAGAGCACACCCTACTATATTTATGTGGACAATAAATCGCCAGAATCTCGTCGCACGATTGCACGTCACACCGGGAATAAAAATTGGAAATTGCCCCAATTTCATTCACCGAGAGATCCGTGTCATACGCAGCTGATTTTTTGAAAAACAATATCACTGTATCTCTCACCGAAATTGCTACTATTTACACAACGTGTAAATCCTGCAGTTAAAACCGTGCTGATAAAAAACTTTGTGTACGTTCTCTTCGCAAAGCCACTTGAAAAATTCTTTTGAAGCTGAAATAAATATCTCAGCCTGTGAATTTAATTTCAAAGGAGAATATATAACATAAAAGTTTATTAGAAAACCTCATTGACAACGGATTTTGATTTTTGACCATTTATTATTATATATAATATATATAATATATATATTTATTATTGTATTATTTATTTATATAAGATTTTATTCTGGGATACGTCAATAGTTTTCAAATATTTCTTTATTTTATTTATTTTGTTATTTTATTTTTATTCTTTATTTCTTTTATTTTACGAATGAAATAATAATCCCAAAAAAGCCTCAGTGTTCGATTCGATAATATCTTCATTGACATTATCATGAATCATATTTCGTCATCATAGGCTATATTTTAAGGACTATGTAAAATGATTCTAGCAATATGTCTACTAATGAATAACAAATTGAAAGAATAATTGAAATAAAAAGATGTGATAGCCAAAATTTGTAAGTATATTTAATTATATAATTATATATATATACATATTTATATATTATTATGAAAAGTTCTTTTGAAGCTGAAATAAATATCTCAGTCAGTGAATTTAATTTCAAAGGAGAATACATATAACATTACGTTACATTAATACATATAACATTTCCTGCGTTAATGATCTACTCTATTCTACAATTCTGTGTACTACAATAATTATTTTTAACGAAAAAGTTTATTAGAAACTCTCTCATTGAAAATGGATTTTGATTTTTGACCATTTATTATTCTCAGCATTCGACTGTGTTAAATATCCAAGCAGACTCAAATTTCAATAGTGGAACAAAAGCGGGCTGCTCTTTTGCAAGTAAACGCGAATGAATCCCGCATCGAAGGTCCGCTCAGCTTTCTATCGAACATAAATCCCCCGGGTTCTATCCAAAATTTAAGCTGCGATTTTTTTTCATCAGTTCGTACCGAGTGAAATCCGTAGATCTCACAGATAAATCATTGACGGTGGAATAGTTTCGTTGTTCGAGGACTTAATACATGCATGCTGTTTGAAACTATTTTTCGTTACATCCCGATTGTTGATTGATATCATATATTCATTTAAGCTACCGGCTTATATAGATTTATTTCACTAAAATACTTGTTTTTAAAATATGAATAATATTCTTCCATTAATAATATTAGATACATGTAATATCACTAATTCTAGTGATGCTTTAATTTTTATTTATTTATTTTTTTTGAGATTGAGTTTTTATCACTCAGTGACAGTTGCAGTCATATTGGCGTTTAATAATAAATAAAATTGATGCACCTGACTAATTATGATTATTCAAATATAAACAAATATAATAATTAAATGAATATATAATAATTCATTTGAAGAGAACACTTTTATGTCAAAAATCTTTAATTTAAATTTAAAATATCTCGATTTTGATAAAAATAGAGATGCATAAATTTCTTGAAAATTGTCATTTCAGAAAGCAGCCCGAGAAATACAGTGGTCACTTCTTGAAGGGAAAATCGATCTCAAAGAAAAATAACTAAATCTCTTTTCTGCTTTTATAGAATATCTACAGTAACCAACAGTCAATGCACATATATATATATATATATATATATATATATATATATATTATAAAGTCCCGAAGATCCTTTCGAAGGTAATTTTGTAACATCCACAATTCCACAGTCATGGGACGTTGTGGACGTTGATAAACCGCTTTCCGGTTTTTCGTGTTAAAGCTCAGCTGCACAGAATGTGTTCGTCATGTTTCTAAATGGCCATCATCTATACACGAAACCACTTTAAATTCATCATTAAAGTACCAGAAAATCCCAGACAGAAAACTGTCTCCAATCAATAAGCATCGAGCTTTCAACAGAAAAATATAGAGTTTAAAACATGATGCTAAATATTGTTAATAAAAACGTTTCCAGTGCTTTCAGCTTAATGAGCTACCATTTAAAAATTGTATTCAGGATTAAGGAATCATTCACTGTGAAAATTACCCATCTAGAAAAATTCAAATGAGTGCTGACTAATGACTGATGAAATGTTTCTCTCTTTAATTAATGCAAACTTAAATGTAAATGCCTCCACATTTTAAGCGCTAAAGCACAGATCTAATGAAAAAGGAGTTGAACAAGAATTAAGGAACTTTCTCGAGAAAATGCGATACGATTAAAGAAACTTCCATGGCGCTAAATCTCCTAAGATTGTAAAACATTGCTTCGAATATAAATTGCGTACAAGTAAAATAAGAATGGGGGTGTGAGTGAGAAAATAAAATTCAACAAATTAGAGATTCCGAGAGAATATAAGCGAGGCGAGAACGAGATGGAGGTTCTCACTGAGAAAAGCCCAGATGCGTAAGACATTGGTGTGCGCGATAGTTACAACCGCCTAAATCCTTGAAAAGAGAAAAACTTTGAAGCCACCCCTGACAAACCCCTTTTTTTTCTTCTTTTAAGGCCACTTTTCTTCTTGCACTTTTTTTTCTCGACGTTCTTGTAAGCACAGCGAGCTTTTTTTAAACTAGATTTACTCAGTCGACGAAGAAAGAGGCAAAGAACCCCCCCCCCTCGCCATTCCACCACCAACCACTCGTTACACCTCATCCGGAGACCTATAACTGTCCTTCCCTTGTCAATCTACACAACACTTTTAAGCCCTGGAATTCTTGAAAAAATAATTAATTCTCGAATGAAAGAAGGTTTCAAATGAAACAAATTAAATTTTCTTTCACAAAAAGTTGTAAAGAGATTTGAATATTATTGCAGAAGTGTTTTAACGCTTGTCGAGAATTGCGACTTTTGATAGCATAAATTTTTTTTGCAACACATGCATGAAAATGGCCACATTCCGTGTCCATAAAGCGTGCGGAAAATTTCAGATTCCTCTACTCTGAGAATAGCGTGCGGGAATGTAACATTCCCGCACTGAATCATTTACGAGCGCTTGTGAGTTAATCGGGAATTAATATTAACACGGCATGTGGCGCTATCACGCGGCGTAGCCGGACAACTCAACTGAGGAATTTTCCTTACGCTTTATGGACACGGAATGTGGCTTTTTTCATGCATTTTTTGCAAAAAATATTGTGTGTGACATGTGCGGAAAGTTGAACATTCCACGAGTGT